>OMNW01029094.1:2970-23224 GCA_900303245.1 Selene dorsalis | reverse complement strand
TCTCTTACAGACCATAACTGTACATGACGTAGGCTCATTGACGTCAAGTGTGTGAGTGTCCCATTGTCACGTCATCAAGTCAGTGTCCCCTCATTGTCAGTCAGCATCGATGCTGACTTTGCTTAAGCAAATTACCCACAGTTCATAGCCGTGTAAAGTCAAATACAGGAGATGTTGTCGGAAGCTGGAACAGATCCGATCCCGGTACCTGTTCCTCTCCCGGTCCCGATTCCGGTCCCGGTTCTGGTCCCGGTCCCGGTTCTGGTCCCGGTTCGGGTTCCGGTTCGGGTCCCGGTTCTGGTCCCGGTTCGGGTTCCGGTCCCGGATCTGGTTCCGGTCCCGGTTCTGGTTCCGGTTCGGGTTCTGGTTCCGGCTCTTCTCCCGGGACCAGAACCGGGACCCGAACCGGAACCCGAACCGGGACCAGAACCGGGACCGGAACCCGAACCGGGACCGGGACCAGAACCGGGACCGGAACCCGAACCGGGACCGGAACCCGAACCGGAACCGGGATCGGAACCGGAACCCGAACCGGGACTGGGACCAGAACCGGGATCGGGACCGGGACCAGAACCGGGACCGGAATCGGGACCGGGAGAGGAACAGGTGAAATTGAGTGAGAACGATAAAACTGTGAGAATTGTAATTAAAAGGAAATAAATGTAGATTAGTCCAGTACTGATGTGTGAACTGTGTGGAGGTCGACGCTCTCTCTCTCTGATCCGTGCCCGTACTTTCTGATGAAGCACTCTTTAAATGAAACATTATTTAATTAAAGTTTAACTGTGTCTGACATTTCTGTCCTCCCCATTTAACTGGAGCAGTCTGAGAGACTGACTGAGGGTCCTGGCTGACTTGGCTGCCCCCCTGCTGCGCCAGCCCATGCCTGCTAAAACTCAGGACTGTTTTGTGCTCACTATTTACAACCTGCTCGCAGACTCTCACTAATAAATAACTTTTAGCTAGAGATAAACATATGTGCATTTATATCTATTTTTTGCATTTTTATGATATTTCTGGTTACATTTTTTATCCTTATTTATCTGTTGTGTGAGTGAGAGATATGGAGATGGTTTTTAAATCTTCTGCTCAAGTAGACACACACACTGCAATGAAGTTGTACTTATGAGACACTAATGTGGTACATAATCCGGCTCATTTAAAACTCTAAATCTAACTCTAAATGTCAGCGCGCTATAATTTTAATAATTTCACCCAGTTTGAAATTACTATATGATGTAACAGATTGCTCGGCTTGTGTTTGCAGCTGCAGCCCCAGTTTGAAATCTGACTTTCTGTATGTGTAAAAACCACATGGCTTTTATTAAGTCTTTCCTCCTCTCGTGCCAGAAGTAGCACTGTGATCCCTAATGGAGTCTTTCCTGTTCTGTTGTCTGTGGCTCTGTGATTGCAGATATTGTTTCTGCCTATAGAGCTCATTTATTTGTTGATCACAAGTGTCGTCTCATGAAAGCCTGTAAAAACACCTCCTGATTGCCAACTTTCTTTCCTGTATTTCTTAGTTATTAACAGCTCGAGCCAACAGTCGGGTTTAATTAGAGGTGCATCTTGTCTTCTTGCCTGATATTGATCTCAGCTATTTAGACTCTCGTTACAACTCCAGCTCATTTTCCAAGTGCACCAGAAGAACACACTTTGTTAGTCTTCCTTTTTTTCCCCTCTCTCCTTTGATAGTGCCCAAGTGAACTCAAGCCTCAGAACTGAACTTAATGGAGATGACGTTGGCACCGACGGAGCGGTCGAAACAAATTTCATTCCGGTCCCTGTAGCATGATGAACCCCTGTGGATGATTTCGCTGTAATTTCCCTCTCACATGTCCATATTGATTCATCACCTGTGACTACCGTTTGCTCTCAGCTCATTCTCGTTTGCTTTTCATTCCCTCCTCTCTGCTCCATTATCTGGTGCTGGTCAGATTTCAACATGGGTCACCATATTCACATATGACGGTGAGACTTAATTTACAGGTGTAGCTTAAACTATGCAAGATTTTTACCGTAGCTGTGCTCCATTTTTACCTTAGTTGAACAGCTTTGAAGTAATTGTGATGGTTAAATTAATGACTTGTAACTTGCTACAGGGAGAATGGAGGCTCTCTGTCTTCTGCCTGACGTGAGTGTATTTTCCAACAAAGCCTCTGCATATCATGACAAAATGTTTGTAGCAGCCTGTTCAATAGTTGTAGAGATATTTACACACTGACTAAAAATCCAACTGATGGAAACACAACGCAGGTGAGCTGAATGGACTCTGTTGATATTGTTGCTTCTTGGTGAGGAAGACAGAAGTGCATCTCCGGCATTTGAAAAACGAGTTTCATTAATGAATTGATTAATTCACCTAGTCTTTATTTATGTGTAGCAGTATGTACAAAAGTCTAATTACTGTCAAACGCTCTGTGAGGCTGCACAATCGCCAGTGTTTGCTGTGAGAGGCTACTGTCAAACTTTTTTGAATCCACTGAATCACATGACTGATGAATACACTTCACAGCACTGGTAACACAGTCACATATTGTCATGAGTAAGCAATGCAGTGATTTGCAGCATTGTCTGCCATACAATGCATCACAACCAGTAATATCAAAGACATGGCTCAGTTTAACTGGTGCAGAATGAGACAAAAACAAACCTCCCGTCAAGTCTCATAGTCAACATTGACACATTGTCCTGCCCTAATTTTTTGCCCCGCCGTCTTATTGTGTCTTGTCCTCTGGAAACTGCTGAGAAAACGTTTTGTGACAGGGCAGACATTATAAATGAGCTCTGTCACAGTCGAGCTTCGTCTTTATTAAAGTGAGCTGTGATGAGCCAGCTCTGTTGGGTTTGAATCATAGACCCGGTCCCTCTCTCATTAACACACTGCTAACACTGACTCCACACTGCTGCTGCTGCTGCTTCCCTGTTAAGAGGAGGAGGAGGAGGATGTGTTCACTGGTGCTGGTGACAAAGAAGTAAAACATTTTTTTTAATCAGTAATATGTGCATCTGTGCTTTTGTCTCCACATATGCATGAGATTTTGTGTGCTGTGTGAAAATGCTCATGTTTACATGTGGGCTAGTGCTTACATGGGAGTCCTAATGCTCATACCCGTGTGTGTGTGTGAGTGTGTGTGTGAGTGAGGGAGAGAGCGAGATCATTAGCAGTAATGTGCACTGGTGTGATTCTTTGCCCATCCTCGGCTTCTTTAGATGTATTAATATTTTGGAGGAGTCACCTGGCGAAACTGAAAGCTTATGCAAGCACAGTCCCCATGAGAACCTACATGCATTGTGTTCACTGGGGCTCATTATCGGGACAGAGAGGAGGAAATTTTCCCACACAGTGTTCTCACATGTACACGTTAAAAAAAAAAAAAGGAAAATGGAGGATTTCTTTAATGTGTTGCACTTTTTTTTTTTCAGCTTTCACTTTGTCCACTCGGCAGTTCAGAGGATCAGATTCGTTTGTGAAACGACTGTTTTATGAGGAGATGTAAAGCTGCAGTGTAAGCAAAACTCAGAACATAGATTTATTCAAAGATAAATGATAAATAATAAAGTGACATGAATGAAATAGGGTATTGGAGCCTGTTCATCCTGAAATCCTACTCTTGAAAGTAGATCTGCATCTAATGATTACTTTGATTATACATTGAAGGAGGAAATAAAGTGATGTGTTTAATTAATGAAATTCAGAGATAAATCCCAAAGGGTTCAGATGTTTAAGGTTCAATTCAATCACACACACAGCTCATTGTCCAAACATAGATTTGGTAGAAAATTCAGGTTGTGTTCCATAGTTTTGTATCATTGCCTCATTTGCATGAGTCGGCCTTTAATGAAATACATTCTCACACGTATACCAAAAATTCTGCAAAACAGTCTTGTGCAGTGCTGCTTGAAGGTTTGTGAACCCTCCGAACATGGTGCCAAATAATTCAATTTTGGACTCATCTGTCCAGAGAATGGACTCTCAGGCTTGTCCAGGAGCTCTCTGGCAAAGTTTAAACGGCCAACTTTGTTCTTTCTTGAGAGCAGAGGCTTCCTTCTACCAACTCTCCCATTAATGCCATGTCTATTCATTTTTCATGTACATTTATCCCAGATGCTGCCACAGAGGTCTGATACTCTCTGGAGATGATGTGTGGGTTGGCCTTAACCTAATTTTTTCTTCTTCTTCTGATGCTTCTTGGTGAAAGTTTTGATGGCCGCCCACTTCTGGGCAGAAATGTGGTGATGCTAAGTGCCCTCCATTTGTCTCATTTGATTGGTCTGCTTAATTAAATACTTGAGCACCCACATGTGTTTCACCTGAGTCTATTACCTACTTGACCAGTGCAGCTGGTGGGGTTCACGTGCTGTTTCACGTACTCTGATTCCGTGTTTCACGTACTCTGCTGGCTACTCACACACAGTTCCCTTAACACAACAACATGAAATTGATAAACATAAACCTGACATTTCATGTACAGACACTTGCGATGATAAAATCATGGAACCCCCCCCCGCCCCCCAGAAAAATCTAAACTGCTGAGGGGGTTCACAAACTTTCGAGCAGCACTGTACATTCTGTGCTTCTCTGAGGCCATTGATTTTAGTTCATGTCAATACACCAACCAAAAAAGAGAACATGAACAGACTGAAAACACAATAATGCCTCAGGTAAAACAACCTCAGGAAACATCCATCATGGTCGTTATGTCATTTTTATTTCTCAATAATAATTTGTCACAGCTGAAATGTATTTATATATTCATAATTACAGGAGGGATTTCATTTGTTGTGGGAGAAAATAAAATCCAGGAGACACAGTGTAATGACAAACCATTGATAGATGATGATGATGATGATAAATTCGTTGGATTGAAACGTAGCTGTTCAGCAGATGTTTTACACAACACACCACACACAATGCACCATTGTTCTACACAGGTGATTATAGAATAAAAAGTTGAACACATCAGTATCTCAACAGGCACGAAATAAAAACACACTTTCCTGCGGTTTATCCAAAACACAAATAAAAAAACAAAAAAAAACAAATTTCTTCCTTGGCAGCGATAAAGGCGTCGGTCAGTGTGCCTAATCTTGATAACATTTTGACATGCATATTTCATTCATCAAAGTGAGAAACTGCATCACTTTTTCAGTCTGATAAACAGCCTCTATTTTCCCCCTGTAGTCTCCAAGTCAAATGTAATCTTCAAAGGGAGGCACTGAGGCATCCCTGGGGCTCATTTGGCTCCGATGCAACTTGTGCATCCAGCATGTCCTTTTGTTTGAATATGGAACAGGACCTTTATCACATGGCATCCAACCCAAACCGAATTTCTTCTCACCCATCATTTTGATCTTTTTTTTCCTGCTGATGTTCAAATAAAAAGACACACTTGCTGTCACACACACACACACGCAGCTAAATAATTATTTAAAACCTGGGCAACATCTGACAAAAGTAGAATACCCCTAACTATGTCATTGCATAGTGTGATTACTGAAACATTATAAATGCAGTAAACATCACACAGTGTGTTTTAATTCTACCTGTAAAAAACAAAGAGCAATCACTTTCACCACTATTTTTCATTTGAACAAATGCTCACACTCAGAGAACATAACCGAACATTTAAACATTCAGGACACAGGCTTTAATATTTTCGCTCGTTCAAAACAAGAAAGAAAAAGACCAAAAAGTGAAATTATTTCCACAGAGCAGAGAAAATGTATGTATTACTGTATCTGTTACTCATACCGTGTTTACGTGTTTATGTTAAAATAACAGCTGTTTATTAGTTTAAAATTACTGCGATAGTGATGCTAATTCCGGTTAGCCCGTCTATGATGTTTTTTATTATATGTTAGCATCAAGCTAGCGGATTTTCTTTTTAGTTTGTGATAATGACAGTGATGCTGGCTGTGCTGAGAGTGCTTGAACTTGGTCGTCCAGGGAGGCAGAATATCGTTCCTAAACCTTCCCATAATCATCGGCGGTGTCACTACGTTGATGTGCGTGTGGTTTGGCAGAAACTGAACCCCAACAAAAAGCCCAAAATTTGGCAGAGCCCGAAACTGACTCCTGGATTTGGTATATCCCAAGTAATTTTAATCAAAAAGACTTGACACATCCTTACACAGTGTTTTGCTTTCATTTCTTTCATTTTTCAATCTTACGCACATAAATTACTGATACATGTGTACACTTACTCTAATGATCCCCACAGGGAAGGTGCAAGATGGTGGCCTATATATAGTAGCTGTAGTTCTGCCTGACGGCGTCATTAGTATTAGGCATTACAGCAGCAGAGAATGAGCAGGGTTAATAGGTCGCCTACGTCTTCCTTCACTCACTTGTACGTGTGGTTGTCCTCGTTGAACTGCACGTGACCTTCACCTCCAGAGATCCCTGTTGTGTATCCGCGCAGTAATGTAAAAGCCGTGTATGCAGCGAGTCGACGGACAACATAACATGGGGTGTAACTCGGCGGTGTTGACTGCAGAACCCAGAGTGCATTACATCTTGAACATGGGTGACAGCGCAGAGGGATGACCTCAGCTGATGCCCTCTGCCTCTGGGCCTAACACAGGGAAACATTAGCAAATCTTAAATGAACAAATCTCAGATATATTATTACTCTGCCTTGGGTCTTGTTGTGATGTTGTACATGTGTAATTTGTTTTCAGAAGAGACCGGGTCTTTTTTTTTTTTTTTTTTAATTTAAACAAAGGAGATCAAGGCCTCAATTAATGAATAAAGCTTTAACAACAACCTAAGAAGAAGACTCGTTGGCCATTTTAGAGCTGGTTCCTCTGCTCTGGTCTTAATCAGCACATCATGATGAAAACTAACATCAGGTTGTTCACTTTGCTCATGTGTGAGAAATCAATCAGGAACAAGGCCTAACAGCAAACTTCAAACTCAGGTCATTTCTGTGCATTTCCAATAAAACAGAATAATGTTTTGCTTTCAAAACATCAGAGGAGCAAAATAGCAAAAATCAATAAACAGAATAAACTGTAACTCCAATGAATATGGTTGACTAAAGGGTAATGCACGGTAAAATGTGCCTGAAATATGAATTGCATAAAAGCATATAACCCTTGCAGGTCCAGGACAGGTCAAGTGATTGAACTTGTATCACCTGCAGATTGCAGACAGTGCAGTTTTAATTAGCAAACATTGAACTAGATTGATTTTATTACATGCTGGTACAATAAACCCCTTCCTAGTCAGGCTGGCCGATGGGAGCATGCGGATGAATCTTGCTGATGCCCCTGTGTTTAACATAAACCTGTATAGGGTCCAGGAATCCCTGTGTTAATGATGTCTTCACGCTAATACACTACATGTTCTTTCTTTGAGGCTTGCAGCAAAGTAAAATGGCCAAAGTCCTGGTGAAAAACTATTCACCGCTGCAGCTTGTTGGGAGAAACTTTCCCTTACAGAGGCAATATGTGGAGCGAGTTTCTCTCTTACCAGAGGAATGATGGAACGCTGAGGCATTTTGAGTGTTTTCCATTAGTCTAAGAAATACTCCAGAGACATAATGTACCAGTTGAACACCTCCCCTTGGAGTGTGTGAGATGGTGAGTGTATTGCAATGCAAGTGTTCTGGAGAGCTGGATAGGAATGAGAGGAAGTTAGGGAGGAAGAAAGACAGAGAGAGAGAAAGAGAGAGAGAGAGAGCGAGAGAGAGAAGTAGAGGAGATAAACAAGAGGGTGAGTGGTGGAAAGCAAGAGAGGCACAGAGAAAGAAGAGATCAAGGGGAGAAGTGGAAAGAGATAGAGATGAAGTGGGAGAGAGAGAAATGGTACATGAGGAAGCAGAAAACGTCTCAGTGTGAGTGTGTTGGTTCAGAGCAGCAGCACATTAGGCTCCACAGGGGACTGTGGCGAGAAGCTTCTTGGCTCGCGATGCCTTCCGCAAAAACTGATGTTTGATTCCTAACACAACCCATCGCTTGAATCTGGCCAACAGACCAAGGCTCCGAGAGCAATCGAACGGGCTCTGGAGATGGAGGCTGCCTGCTCTCACCAGAGCTTTGTGTAATGTGCTGCCTTAGTTGTTCCAAGTTCCCAGAAAAAGGAGCAAAATGTGGAGGTGTTATCAGTTGGGGTTCGCTGACATTTGGCAGCAGGATCCATAAAGCCTGAGCATCGTCAAAGCGAAAGCACTGCGGAGATTGTTCACCGAAACAATGGAGAACATACAACATTTACCACAGTGAAGTAGGGCAGTGGCTGTTAGATAACGGCTGCTGTTTAATTAATCACCATCTTTAGTGGCGAGATACATGTTACCTAACATGCTGCTCCTTCATCAGACTGAATGTTCTGATTCATAACGCACGGACCAGTGAGCTGAGAGTTTCGCTGCGTCGTCATTGGCCTGTTGTGTTCATTAGTGAGAAACTAGGTTTGGATTCATCTTCATGTATAGAAGGAGTTATTAGGGACTGTATTCAGTCCGACTCTCTGTAGGACTCTAAAGACGGGGGACAGATATATACACAGTTCACAAAGTCTCTTTAGCCTCAACGTGCACAAACAGCTCAAGATGTAAAGTACGTATGTATGATATTATACTGCAGGGCCAACTGGTGTTGACTCTGAAATCTGTAGCAGTTAACCTTTATGAATTTAGTTAATTACAAACTAACTAATGTTTATGTGGTACAACACTTTAATTTGCTGATGTGTAACTCTCTCTTTAATACACAACTCTGTAATGAGGTTAAATCTGATCTAAAGAGGAGCTGCTGCAGCCACCTGCAGAGCTCGTACCTGCGCAAACTCCAGCTTTGACAATCACAGCAGAACCCCGCCGTGTGACTGGCAGGCCATCTCCGAAAAGTTCAGAACAAAAAACAACCACATTCTCGACTGTTTATCATCAACAAATCACCAAACAAAGAAAAATGAAATGCTTGTACGCCGAGTCACAGTGATGTTTCTGTGCAATAAGATCGAGGACTCCACAGCGATTCTGTGACAGGAAGTAAAAAAAAAACAAACTATGTACATACTCAACTCGTCTAAGCATCTCTTTGATCAAAGCATAAAAGACTTCAGGTGCTGTTGCCAAATTTAGCACCGATCACATAACAACTCCATCATCCACTCTACTGATGTGTGTTTTCTGTTTAAGTCAGTTTGTGTCCTCGAGGCCTGCTCTGCTCTGTGGAAGCTCAGTAATGTTATGACACAGTTTTTATTCTAGGTTTTTGTAATCCCGCAAAAGTTTGCTGAGAACGCATTCTCACAAATAGCCTGCTTCAAATTGATGGTTACAGCACATCTGTACCTGGTAGCTGTCAGCAAACCACAACCTGCCTCTTTCCACTGTTGAGACAGAAACTAACGTCCGTCATGGATTTTTGTAAAAACCTACAAGCCCAGATAATTACAGCAATCATCACCGAAAACACTGAAAAATCCATCTCAAGTGTGAGTTCCCTTCCTGTTGGACCGTTGGGAAAGTTTGTAAAGGGTCATTAGGGTCTAAAGGAGGAGCTGCATTAGCGTTGTACGCCAGTTAATCACAGCTCAGTGTAGTGCTGACATACTGTAAGTGATGGTATTAACACTGTGACAGATGAGACACCAGGTGAGCTTAGAGTCGAATAAAACAGGGTCATTGAAAGAGTGTATCTCCATCACTGCCTCACTTTGCCCATTGTGTGCATCAGTGAGTGTCATGCTGCAAGTAGATGCACAATGCATGAAAGCCGGTGTAGCCAAGGACATTTTGTACCAGTACTTACATGTACAAGGCAAGAAAGCTCAAGTGTAGATGCTTTTTGAGCGGCTAATGCACAACCTCAAAGCCTGTCGTTTCAAATATGTAGCCTAAATAACCTAATGTTAGCCACTTAGCATAGCTGCTCGCTCTAATGTTCAGCACACTTGTAAATGGAACCGGCTCATTGTTGTGGTTTTGCATTTCTGTGTGATGAGGCACAGTGTTAGTGCTGTCAGTGTTACTAGGGCTCCACGATATGCATAAAACATTAAATTGCGATTGTATGGGCAGACTCTGTGATTTTCGTTGTTCTTCATTTCCTTGCAGCCGAATCACACTTACTAAACTCTTGATGAGCAAAAAGGTCTAAGACAGTGTTTTAAAGATGAAACACACTTCGGTGAATCAACCTCTGGGAGGAAACTGGTGATTCCTGATCCCTTTCATCTCCCTTCATGTCTAAAGCACCAACATTTCTGTGTTGTTTCTTAAAGAGCAGACGTCTGTCGTAGTGGAAGTCTGTCCATGTCTTCAGTGTTCAGAACAGCGATGGAAGCAAGATTAAAAGAGTTAATGAAGTGTATGAAAGAAAGATGATTAATCACTGTGTTTTGTTAGTTGGGGAAAGATAGTGACGACACTTTGAACCTTTACTGATGGAGCTGTTGGTCTTTGGAGGACTTGATTTCGGTTGGATGGAAACTGGAAACTTGGTTCAAGTTGGGGCGGCGTGATCGATGGTGGAGCGACTCGGCAGCTTCAGCCTCCTCTCACGGATCTCAGGGGGAGGGAGTTAATGGCCGTGCTGTGGAAGAAGTCCTGTACCCGTCCTGCTCCCGAGGTGTTCAGTCATGAAGGTCATTACGGTAATGGAAAACGTTTGTTAAGCCCCACTTGCCCCGTGTGCACTACACGACTGGCTGATCGGCCTGGACACGAGCGGGGCCGGTCCAGGACAGATGCAAACAGGAAGCTGGGTGAACTTTAAAACTGTCAGTGCCTGAGGGCAACATCAGCTGCCTACACCTTCCTCTTCTTCATGTTCTTCTTCTCTGTCTCACTTCAACTTTATCCTTTAACTTCCCTTTTTCTTTTCTTGTCCTCCTTCTTCTTGCCTTTGTTTCTTTCTGCTGTAAATCTTGTTGATTTCTTTCCAGCTGATTAACTGTTTTTCCTGCTCGCAGTTCACTGTACTGTAAATTATTGAACTTGAGTCTCCATTGTGCACTGTGTGAGTGTGTATGTGTGTGTACGCTGTTGGATGGATTCGTATAATCATTTCCTGGAAGACTTTTAATACACCGAATTTATTGACAAAAAAGCCACTCAGTTGTACAAAATAAGTCCCAGTGTGCTTTGCTAAGAGCTAAAATCATTCAAGTCGCTTAGCTTGAGTCTAATGGAAAAACTACAGTAATGTGTGCCTGTTTAAAAATACTTGAACATTTGCAAAGCAATAACCCAAACAGTATTTAGCAGGAGTTAATTTGACAGTCAGGAGTCTTCAGTCTCCACACAGCGTGCTCAGGCATCTGTACTCGGCAACTTGCTGAATCTTAATGAGAACATTTCTACCAGTGCGGCAGAAACAATGGCTGCCTCGCTGTTCATTTGTACCTACAACGGCAGCTCTGCCTCGCTCCTCCGATCACTCACGCAGATGCATGAATATTCCTCATTGCAGATTAGTGTCTCTAATCAGAATTCCATCTGAGACGTTCCACCGCCACTGTGATTCATTCACACACCCACCTGCAGGGAGACAAGGAGGATTCAGATTTCTCAAGTCACTGTGGGAAAAAAAAAATCATCTCTCCTGGTAATGGCTGCACATACAGACAGAACAAGAGCCACAATTGTTTAATATATGTAGTGTGGGTGTGTGTGTGTGTGTTTGGTGATTGTTATGCTAGTGGCAGTGGGAGTGGGGGAGTTATTCTAATGAATCCGACTGAAAACAGTGGTAAATAGTGCAGTGGTAAATAGTAAAACATTCATAAGTGCTTTGAAATTTACATACACGGTGACAAGCAGCGGCTGCGGTACAACCGGTCTCCTATATGATGACAACAAATGTAAGTGGAGCAGCAGCAGCACATCACACACGGTGCCATGGTTTCACCAGCGCCATTATGAGCATTGGATCAGAGAAATCAGAAGTCTCAAATGAGCCATTCACAAAAGAAAAATGTGTTTATCCACTCATCTAAAGAAAAGTATTTGTATATTATGTGTTATCGAATACTTGATGTTGTCAGCTGTGAGTCACATGACTTTGATTTATGCATTTCACTTACTTGAACACCAGACTAGTGAGATGATAAGTCCCCAGAATTTGCCGAGTAGGGAACCCGAGCTTCCCACCAACACAGGCATCAAGAGGGAAAGAGTCAGACCAGTGTGGGGGGGGGCAACCTGTGACCTGCGACCTGCTACTGTATCTCCTTTGGTGCTGCTCACCCATGGCAGCCAGGGTTAGTGCTGTTAGCCAGTGGGGGGCCAGAGGAAGGACCTCAGTGTCCACGGTAACCAGTGCAATAATCTGCCAGTATGGATGTAGTTTCTCTCTCAGTCCTCCAGTCCTGTCTCTGTTGTAGTAGGAGCAGCTTGTTGTCCATTTCCACAGTACATCCGTGCTTTGGTCTTGTTAGGATATACAAAATTAAAACTGTTGTTATTGTGTTGGACTTTTAATTCCTCACAAGTGTTTACAGTAGGGATATGATCAAATCCCACGCGTCAGCCTGGTTTTGTTTTCCAGTGTATTTACTTCAATTTTCCTGACCCCACCAATAAATAATTAACTCCCAAATAGTTTGAGCAGGAAAAATAAAATTCTGGTGCCACTTATGTAAACAGACTTGAATTAATGCTTCAATATTATATAACAAAAAAAAAACAAAAGGCACATGTGGCATTAAATGAAACATGCGCAGACACAGAGGCTGCAAAGTGCAAACATGTGCTAGTGTTAATGTGCCACTTGTTTTATAGAGTCTCAAGCAGAGTGAAAACAAAAAAATGTTCCACTGTCCAAAGCACAAACACTAAAGCTGCACATTTGACGCACACAGACCAGTTTGGTCCTGAACCAAAGAGACGGCTCTGCTCGTCCCTCAAAGGTGCTCCGAGGAACTTTCATGTTTTGCTGGAATGAAGACTGCATTTCCCATGACCTCTAGCGCGTCTTGTTGTAAAGACGCTTACCTGGCTCACGCGTCAGGGCTCCAGACTAACCTTTTTTTGAGCAGTTTTAGGCAAATCACTTTGGAAATGTATTTAAAATCCTTAAGAACAGCCTCTAGCAGGGCAGTAGTCGCTTGCCGTAAATTGCTCTGTCCTTCCGAGGAAATGCTGGGCGAGTCCACCACTAAATAATAACATCAAAAGAACTACAAAGATAAAATGATATATTTATCAAAAATGGACACATAAACAAGTATGGGCAATGTAGATTCATCCGCATTAATATGAGACTCTTTTATAACCAGAAGCAAACTCGTACTCCTCGTAGTCCCTTTTAAAGAAAATAACATCAAGGGATTCTCACCAGATCAGAGGAGCTAACATTGTTATTGGAGAACTATGTATGTTTGTCTCTGTAGTCTGCACGCATGAGTGGCCCCACTGGTTCACTGCTCCTGAGTCCCCAGAACCTGGGCTCTGTGCATGGAGAGACTCCCCAGACCTCCCCCTCCACTAGAGGATGAGGGGAATGACATGAAGGGGGAAAAAACTGACAGCAGACACACACACACACACTGTAACATGGGTGTGTCTGTCTTTTACACATGCACGCACATAACCAACCAACATATAACAACAACAATAACCAATATATAAACAGGAATGTGAATTATTCCAGCATGTTTGCACAAAAATGGGTCTGCACACACTCACGTGCACGGACGCACACACACGCAGGTCCACACAGGCGTGAGCAAATCATACATGCATGCATACTCGGAGGCGGACAGACAGAAGGATGGAAACACACATAAACCCGTCAAACAGCTGACAGAGAGGAGGGCACAGCAGGAGAAAATCGGCACAAAATGCTGATACTACATTTTATCGATGATACAAAACCACTCGGCAATAGAAATTAAATTAAATCAGAAAGATAATGAGGTTCCAATTTCACAAACTGCTGCAGCAGGTAACAGCTGTGAAAGGCCACACATGTCACCTCCTCTTTCATTTTGGCTCATGTTTACACAGGTTTTGTAATATTGATGCACGTTGATTTGTTATTATCTACTTAAATTGTCAATGCACCTCAAACTGCACAACACGCGGTGTTTATAAGAACATGAAGAACACTTTTAATTAAAGGACATTTTTTGGATTCAGTAGAAGCATAAATGCCCTATTAAGGCAGAATAGTTTTGCCTTACAAAACTAATTCATTAATGTATGAAGAACTGATTCCAAAAATGTGCTGCAGTGAATTTATTAGCTGAATAAAGCTGTCGCTCCCCAAATATAGCCACAAGTCTGGGGAAGAAAACTTCTATGTGGAACTGATGACAGTCAAGTTGCTGTTTTCTACTTTTACAAATTTCAATAGACGGAGTCTTATTGGTTCCAAATGGAGGTTTTGTTCAGTTCATCTGGTGTCTACTTTCAACCCGTGTTCTGGTTGTTCATCTCTCTGACCTTCTGAAAACTGCTGTGTTTGTGAGAGAAGGATCTTTTAGGGGGGGTTAGCTTAGTGAGTTTATACGACAGTGAAAATATGCACTCTGAAACTGTAGGGAGAGCTCCATGTCAAGAGACTCAAATCAGTAAGAAGAATTGATTACGTTCTTTAAAAATGTCATTTGTGGATGAAAAGTGTTTTTCTTTCTTCTTTTTTTCCTAATGAGTTTATCTTCTATTCCATAAACTGAACAGTCTGTTCTCATTCTCAATAAATTTTTATCTGCAGTCAGATCATAATGGTGAAACTGACATTAAGCTTATGGTGTCATTAAGAGCCTTGCACACAGTAAAGCATTAATAAATGAAAAAAAAAACAACTCAAAGATACATCATAAAAAGAGGGGAAAAAAAAGGAAGCATGCAACCTCGAAAAGATGAAACTACATCACAAACTGTGTTGTAGGAGGAGAATTCAAGACTCCCTGTGAAGCCCCAGGAGGGTTTGATTGATACATTGTATGTAAATATATGCGATTTTCATTATTCACTGGGTTAATGATGAAAGAAAACAAACAATTAGAGCAACAAGATTTGCTCAAAAAGTCTATCTCACAAGAAATATCTCAGCAGAGGTGAAATCCAGAGTCGGCAAACGGCTCCACTTTGCAGTTAAGACTCACCGCGGTTGATATTGCATGCAAATGTATGCAAGGTTTTATTATGCGTCCAGTTAATGATGACCAGCCAACGCACTAATGCCTGGCTGCTCCGTTGGGGTAACGCCGGTGTTGAAGGTGAAAGGTAACGTCTCCATGGGGACGGAGGTGAGGGAAAAGGTTATTAGATTAGTGCGAGAGAAGTGTTCCACCAATGGTTCCCGCAGGGCAAAGTGATTGAGCTCTGAAGACAGATTGTGTGCAATTACAGTCCATTTGTTCCAGCCTGGCCTCCCCTCCTGTTAGAGAGGGCCTGGTAATGGAACTGGCTCGCTGGCTTTCGTCTGGCTCCTATTGTCATTGACTTGCTTCTTTTCTATCTCCCTTTCCCTCCCCTTTCCATCTCTTCTCGCTTTTCTCTCACGATCAGAATCACTTTATCTTCCAACTTCGATAAATAGATCTCTCAATCTTTAATTGCTTTCTTTACCTGTTCATCTCTTTATCTCCCCCTCTGGTTCTCCCGCCCCCTTTACTTTCCTTCCCCGTCCATTTTCTGTCTTCTTCTCCTTCTTTCTGTCTGGCCTGAGGCAATTATATGCTTCCCAGCTTCCAACTAAAGGCCTCTCCTTGTCGGAAGCGAGGATCCCCTTCCACCCGTTATCCCACTTGGCTTCCTCCAAAGGACCCAGCGGACTCCGTCGCTTGCAGGATATATTGAGTGGAACTTAATTAGATGAAGGCTTCTGACACCAGAGGATGCAGAAGGGCCTCACGTGTAGTGCAAAGGGACATAGAAACAATATATTAATCACACACCACTCTGTAAAAATTCAGCTCCAGTCAACGGTTTCATGTGTCAAATGACCATTTGACCTCCGTCTTTTCCGTCCATTTGCTCACACCGTGTCCTCCTCTCCTTTATCTTGCTGCCTGGCTGATGTGACAGTATTCTCTGTAGCTCTTTGCTAAAGCTCTTTCCTTTCAGCGCTAACCCTACCCTCCTTCTTTGTCTTTCTTTGCCCCTTAACAACGCAGTTCCACTTTCTGCCTCACTTAGTAGCGCCTGGTTCTCTCTTAAGGACCCTGAGGAGTAGCTCTCCTGGGTGTACCCTTGCAAGGTTCAGAGTCGAGCACAATTAGATTAGAGTTGTAAACAAATGTAGTGTGACCTTGCACACAGTACAAAGGAGAGTGCAGAGCCATTGTTCAATATGTCATACAAATATCAATATTTAGTGATATTTATGTGAATGGTCTATATTTTCCAGGCTTTCTTTCTTTCCTTCTCTCTCTTTCTTAGTAGTAATATCAATGTTCTTCTCCATCTTTATTTGGCTTCCTGTGTAACACCCCCACTCTCCTCTTCATACTCCTCACCCACCCCTCCATGCGACCTCAGAGGCCATGTTTGCAGGGCAAGCTTGTGAGATATCGAGTGGAACTTAATTAGGCGAGCCTGGTGACAAAAACAAATGCTCAGCGGACCTGATAAAATGCTGAGGAAAGGTGCAGCACATTTGAATGATAAGTTACTTAAAACTCTGCACAATTCAAAACTAATTTCTAACTTACCGTCCATGAAGATATGATCCGTCCATCTTCTGCTGCCTCTCTGCTGCTTTGGAGAACCACTGTAGTCTGCATGCCTTTTTGTCCTGAGCCACTTCCTCTAGCTCTTCTTGTAAGATCCCAAAAATGTTTCCAAGCCAGATGGAGCACATGATCACTCCTGGGTGGTCTGCTCTGGGATCCACTCCGAGTTGGATGTGCCTGAAGGACATCCTCAGGGAGGAGTGCTGTGATGCATCCTCATCACATTCCCTACAACTACAAGCTCCCTTCATGTTAAAGGATTCTTGAACTGGACCTGATTGTAGTTTTGTGTTATCCATGATCTATCACATTGAGACCCTCATCGTGCTGTTTCAGCTGCTTTCTTCCACAAAGCACCACACAGATTTCTTACAAGGCTTGTAGACATTGTTAGCACGAACTGAACTGACGGTGTCTTAAGATGGAGGTTCACATCTGGTCCATTTAGTCACAGTCAAAGGAGGGAAGAGGCACCTACTTGGTTTGAAGACATTTATCAATATCTTTGATAAATTAGTTTTCAGTATTTAGGAAGTCATGACCTCGTTTTTCATTTGCAAATTTTGAATGCACATTAACAAATGGATACTCGGCAAAAACAGATGCTCGTCCATTTTCTCTTTCTCACACTGTTTCCCTCTTATAGTAACAACCCTCCCTCCTCATCCTTGTTGCCCCCCCCCTCCTGCTGTGCACCTCCATTTTCCTCTCCATTCCTCGTGACCTGCTCCAAAGGACCCTACAGAGTCCATGGCTGTGGTTCACGCTCACACTATATTGAGTGGGACCCAATTAGATGAACCAAGTGACATAAACAAATGCAGTGGGAGACCACATGCAGCGCAGAGGGCGAGTGCAGGACCCAAGCTTAATGTATATGTCTCAAATATGAACTGTACACATGTGCTCATCAGTTATTAGAGGTCAGTGCTCTATTCATGGCTTCTCTTTCATTCCCATGTTCTTTCTCTTCCTTTATCTTACTGTTTGACCTGGAGCAATTACCTCCCGTTTCTCCCTCTTTGTTAGAGTCCCTTCTTCTCACCAGCAGCACCACAGTTCCCTCTTTCCTCCTCCTTGGCTGCCTCCAAAGCCCCCACTTCTTTTGCTCATTCGCTACCTCTTGGCCCCCTCTGAAGGACCCCATCCAGCGTGTCTCTGGGGTGTATTCCTGAGCGGGGCACAATTACATGAACTTTCCACAAGGCTTAGAATTAGTAGACGTCACAGATCACACCACCTCCTCAGCTTCATCAGGTAATTAGCTTCAGACTTCATGTCGTTCCTCTGATGCTGTTCCCTTGTAGATGCATCAGGACCATGGGATTTTTTTTTCCCCTGAACAGTGATGAATTGAAGGACTGAGGGGGAAAATGTAACCTGTCAGAGATGAACTGTCGTTGTTTAACAGCCACTCCCACCCCACACACATGCTTCCCAGACACTTATATTTCCAGCCATAAATTTTTGTATTGACAACCTCATCCATCACATCAGATGCAATTCTGAGAGAAGCCTGTTTGTTTTAGTATTAAAAACCTCCGGTAACAGTCCTTCAGTGAGGACTTGACCTGCTCCCACCTGTTCTCTTTCTAATCTGGGGAAACAGGGAATGATTGTGGACCAGTGCAGCTAATTGGATAGAACAGGTTCGATGTTTCATACATATACTATTCATCTACAAATCATTTTATTAACTGTCAGAAAATCCTCCTGTCTGCCGCGATGCAAGCAGGTCACTGGTTTGAGATTAATACGAACGTCCGTAAGTTCTTTCTGCCAATCATTACTAGATATTCAAATATTTCTGTAGATAATCTGAGTCAGCAAACTTCATCTGCTGCATGGGGACAATGACTGTGTCTCTACCAAAGATCAATCCAGGTGTGCTGGAAGATGTTTTCCATCCATGTTTGCCATCTGAATGCAAAATGTTTGACGTCACATTGTCGTGTTCGACATTATTAATTAATGTTATTATTGTTGTTGTTGTTATGTTATGGCCCTTATACACACTACATATCGCCTGAATTACACTATCACCTGGTGAAGAGAAATCAATGCATTTCAAGTCTCTCTGTGTTTAACCCCTGAAACCATGCATCACAAGCAGTACAACCCACAGGCCAGTGGGTGTTAAGGGGTTAAACATACATGCAACAAGCAGCAAACCTCATCTTTGGAGAAACGCTAATATCTGGGATCTGTATCTGGATTTCTGTCAGGTTTTGCAGTTTGTGTGAATACGGTTTCTATAGTTCACTGAAAATGCACCTGCCTCTGTTGTACGTTTCTCAACCTTAAAGTTCACACTACACCTCTGCCTCTGGAGCCGTGCAGCTAGCAGGCTGCCATATCCTATAATAATTACCGCAGGAAGTAAAAACAAATGTGTAAAACCAAAACCTGTCTGTAGTGTATTAGTCAAAGTCGTTTCTGTGCAGCGTGGAGGGAAACTTCAGCTCAGGTTCATTCTTCTTGTGGAGTTAATTTACCTCTGCAGAGTTTCCTTCTAGGAGTTCCTTCATTCTTCCATATCTTATTCTAAATCATGCACTGCATAAAGAAAGTCAAGTCACTGTCCGAGTAAACAAACCGATGCATTGGTGCAAATGAGTTGTTAAAAGCACCGTGTTGGTCTCTCTGTGGTTTCAATAATCTTTTCAATAATCAGATGTCTGTCCCTGTTTAACTTTTTTTCAGTCTTTTCCAATTTCCCCTGCGTCCTCCTCTATTTTCCCTTCATACTGTAGCCTCATACTCTGTATAGTCTGTTTGCACTGCCCATCTCCTCCACCTCACTCCCTGAACACCTGCTCTCTGTTGGTTTTTCAGTCTCTCTGTCCTCCCAGTTCTTTATATGCACCGGGTAACACAACGCAACACACTCTCCTGATCTCTCCTCTTTTTCTATCTCACTCATCTTACCATTTCCAGAATATACTGGCTCCCTTAGTTAATTTGTGAGACTAATAATCTCTGACATTTTTACACAAATGTCCAATTGATATGAGAAAAATAATAGATGGAGCACAGATTCAGCCTGGATACATCAGGCTGTCACATCAGCACTTTAGTCCAGGGATGACTATCTGGATCAAAGCGGTGGGTCAGCCAGCGAACTGCTGTTATTGGATGGAGTCAGATGATGTTTCTTTACAGACATTAGTAGTGGCCAGAGGATCAGCCTTTAGTGATCTTCTGAAAGTTGCCTTTTTTGGCTTTTATTCTCATGTCACAATAAATTAATCTCAGAGTCACGTCACAAATCCACTTCAAGGTCCAATTTCTACTTTGTTTGTTTTTGTCCTGCAGAACAATCCTACATGTTTCCTGTCAGATCTTTACACATCGTAAAGCAGAAGCAGTTATGGGCAGCTAATTCTCCTCATGATGGACTTGTTTGTTTACTGTAATTATACTGACACCAGAAATTATTCATGTTGGGATTTATTGTTGTTAAATTGCCACATGTAGCAGCTTCAATTATGCAGTCACAGTTAGTATTTTTTATGTCTTTCTTTCTCTGCTTGCTCTTATGCATAAACACATACTGCATCTTTTCTTTCATTGCTTCGAGTAGACTCACTGTTTCCTTTTTAATCAGCCTCTTTT
>OMNW01029092.1:25383-36766 GCA_900303245.1 Selene dorsalis | reverse complement strand
GTGCATGGAAGCTCTGACCTATCTTAGGCAGTAACTCGTAGGCGTAGACAACACACGTAAACAAACAGTCAAACACTGACATGCATGCGGAGCGTTCACAGCCGTGATGTGGAAAACCGAGGCGCTCACTTCCGTCTTCAAGAATATTCCCGGTTTTCGCTGCAGAGTGAATTGGAGGCTCCAGGATAAGAGCTGATATCTGTGCCCGACGCCGAGACAGGAGAGTACGAGGTGTTGTCGACTTTTTGACGTTGTTACGACGCAATAATACGTCTTAATTTTTTAGCGAAATTTAACTTTGTTTTAGGGATGCACCGTTTCGCGCATGCGCGTTGCGAATGCTCTAACTCTGGGTTGATACATCCTCTGATTACAAATGACAGACTTGGTCAATACAATTCAGTGTTTGTTAATTATTAGCCATATTTAAGCTTGATATTTAATGTCCCACTGTTACAGCTATATACGGCATGATACCCAAGAAACTGAGGAAACGAATTAAGGCACATAAAAGGTAATGAAGGATTATACAGTATGTTTGTGATCCATAGGTAGAAGCTTGATGTATCAACAGATGAATGACAACGTAAATTATGTCCTCACAGGAGGTTATAGAACTGTTAAACACAAAATGTCCTCTGTAATAGTTGCACACAACTACATTATACCACGTTTATATATTCCATTCATCAAATGTATAATCCCTAGAAATACCAAATGGGAAGAGTTTAAATTATCTGTTGGAATGATTAAAAGTTAAAAAAGTCATACATAAACTCTTTCAGTAAACCTTATTTGAGTATTTGCAAATTAAGTATAGAGAATTTAATTAAATGTAGGCAACGACCACTAAAACACAGACCCAGTTCATCAGTGCTTATTAACATTTTCCTACTTGATCACTGAATTGAGTGTACTGATCATTAAGCATCATGCAGTAAGCCATGTTCAGCTACCAACAACAACAGATTTAGACATCACACACTTGAGCCAAAATGAAAAGTAAAACAATAAGTTCTTTATTATTATACTACTATATGACAGCATATTACAAAAACAAAGCATATTTTCACAGTTAAATAAAAATAGCAAAACAAAGATCAAACACAGCAGGTCATATGGAGTGGGCAGTTACAAAGCGTTTTGAGTTAGTGTCAAGTCTAGCGAACGTTTCTTTTACACAGTTGACGTCTGTATTATGTGCAATCGTCTCCCAAAATAAAGCGAGCTGCTTTCATGGTCCCTCAGCCAAAGACGCTTTCAAGACTCACAGGGCTCATTCATGAAGCATTTCTATTTGTACCCTTCTGAAGCTTCTACATGTCCCTGACTTCTGTCACAGTTATTGAGAATAGCAACATGAGTAGTTCTATTTGTATTTGGTGTAAAAGACTTGAACATCCCCTTAAAACGCCACCTAATTTACAGTAGCTGATGAATTTCAACCAATTGTCTACAACTGGGGCTGTAAACAGGGTTGTTATAGGAAAGGCAATGGTGGAGTGTCACTTCGATCAATGTATGTTTGATTCCTTTTATCCCATTATGATGCCTCCATCTCAAAACATTAAGATCTAGATAAACTCTGCAGTACCTACCACTGGAACCTGTTTTTTTTATACACTTTTAACAAAGACAACACAAGCCTAAAAAAAACTTTGGTATATTTTGTGATGACAAAGATCTTTCTCAGTGGGGGTGAAAAATCGGAGAAGGAAAAAACTCATTAGTTCTGGGTTTTCTAGTGTTTAAACTAAGGTGCAATACTCAGGAAGCCAGGGAGAACGCTTCAGCACATTTTCTTCTGGCCTGAAGCATGAAAATGCTGATTAAAATAAAATCATGGTTAATTTTTGCCGGTGATATAAAAGAGAAATGTTACTGTATTGCTGAGCTTGAACAAATTTCACATCAGCAGCCATTAATGTAGTTTAATCAGACTCTATCGTGCAGAGTCTGGCTTGAAATGTGCTTTGAATTCTGCCCTTGTACCAACTACGCAAAGCATTTTTTTTTTTTAATGTACCAATTGATTTTGTGCTCCTGCAATTGCATTGGTTTGGCTCTGTTCAAAATTGAATAAGTTACAACTCAAATTTTTTTTAAATAATTTCTCAAAAACTAAATCTAAAAATATACTTCCCCTTTTTCTCCGTAAAAACTAGATCCAAAACTTCGACCCAGATCCCTCAAACAGACAGTACTTCTACTTTCCAAAGTAATCCTGCCCACTTTTGTAAGGGCATCTGTTGGCATAACCGGAGAGTACATAACGTACGTTAAGTGAGACGAGCAGCCACATCAGGAAGTACACCCCAGTCTGTGCTGCGGGGATTACATGGACATATGTTCAGGAAGCACGTAGGAGATGTCGTCCCAAGGATGACGGTACAGGCCCTGTTTCAGCCTCTTCTGGTCCAGGTAATGACCTAAAAACAGGACAGACACGAGTTAGAGGTCTTGTTGTCAGACGTCAACAGTTGGTGTCATGGTTCAGTCTGAATGGGACTCACCAATAAAGCCCATACTCCGGCCAAGGACAAAGATCCCATTTAGTGCACCAATCTCCACAAACTCGTCAGCCTCATCTCTGGAAGCAGTTCAACATTCATAAGACACAATCCTTGGCAGTAAGCCATTGACACAGACAATGTCCTTTTGGCAACGGATTTTTTTCAAAATGTATTTGTGAATAGCCCAGTTTACACTTAAATAGAGGATTTACAACAGACTGAAATACAGTCAGTACCAGATATGTTTATTAAAGTCTTTGTCAACAACTACATGTCTCCTATGGGCACCTGTAGTTGGAGGTAATAGTAATATTAAATGTCTTCACAGCAGAAGCTGAATATTTGGTAAAATACTGTAGATGAATAAAGTTTTTAGCATTTCTTCAAATCTTCTTACAGCTAGAGTAGATTCAGAGTAATGGTTATTGCCATTCTCGTCAAAATTAATAGGTCAGATTTCCCCTCAGGGCACTTGTAGAATGAGTCTGGTTAAAACCCATTTTACTGGATTTACACGCCTAACCAGTCACTCCGTGGTTGAGGAGTTTGAGATTCTTACCGTGTGAAGCCGCCACACGTCCTGAGCAGGTCCACGAAAGCAACACCGATGAAACCGTCTACGTTGAGGATCAGGTTGGGTTTCTGAAAACAGGCAAGAGAAATCCACCATTTGATTTTGTTAGCACTTTTGCTAAATTAAGGAGAGCTTCGAGAAGCTTTGCTTCTGTCTTGATATTTCAACTGACAAGTACCTTGGAGGTGGTAATTTTCTCTACATCTAGAGCGTAGTCAAGTAGCTGGGTAGAGGGGAAATGCTGCTTCACAAAGTCCTTCAGAATTTGCACCCGCATGTCTGGGTTGTTGACCTGAAAACAAAGACAAACTGTTGTAATACAGGCGTTTATATTCAATCGAGTAACTGAGAAGCAGCTCTTTGTGAGGAAACAAAACTATATCTCACAGTTAAACATTATTCAGAGAGATAATCTCATCCACTTCCTGCTTTAATCTAAAACCACCACATCATTTTGCTGAGTTCTTCTTACCGATTTGACCCTGTGGCCGATGCCCATGATCAGCTTCCCATCCTTCTTCATCTTGTTGACAAACTCCATTGGCAGCATGCCACTGTCGAATGCCTTGCTGAACTGTTTTGCAGCTGCATCCAGAGCTCCTCCAAAACGATCCCCCTGGGATTTATGAATAAATCTTGTTTCAGTATAAAATGATATTGTCAATTTCAGCCCTTTTAAAATCAGAATGTGGCCCAAGAGGCTCGTAAAAGACGATGAAGGAATGGGGACAATCAATCAACAGCTGCTCTATAGGTACAGTTCTCTATATGCTGCTTCAAAAGGTGTTAAGAGCAAATACAGATCATTGGTGCTAGACTGCTCTTTCTTGACTGCTATGATCCTGACAGTGTTATTGTGTTAGTAACAGTGTTTCTGTGTCATCACTACTGACAATGGTGAGCAGGCCAGAGGTGAGGCTTGAGATGAGGTCTTTGCCAGCGCGAGCACAGACAATGGTGTTGTGTGCACCAGAGACAGCTGGCCCGTGGTCCGCAGTCACCATCAGGCACATTTCAATGAACTGGCAGGCATAGCGTGGCAACCTAGACAGAAGGAAGGCAGAGATAATGCCACTGAGAATATATTAGCCAAAGTGAATAAGCCAATGTTTCTTCTTCTAGTAACTGATTAACATTAGCATCTCTAGCTGTCACACTGACCTGCGCTGGAACCAGAGCAAGCCCAGCACTCCTCCTAAACCCATCTCCTCTTTAAAGACCTCAGTGATTGGCATGCCGGCGTAGATGAGCTCCTGGCCTCGCTCGTCACAGATGCTCGTCATGAATGAGGCTGGTTTACGGATCAGTCCCAGCTCCTGGAGGAAAATGTTTAAGAGAAATATCAGTCTATGTGTCTGACAACATGTAACAAGAAACTGCAGTGTAGAAATGACACGGATAAGTTTAAGGTAATAGAAAGAGTGGTGTCATTACATACTCTGCATCACAAGTTTATATTTTAACTGTTTATGTCCTGCTCAGTACAATGAGGTCCAACTTCCTCATCATAAACATTTGATTATCTTGTGTTTCAAACTAAATCAAAGAATATTGGCCAGTTTTTAATAGTCTAATAGTTTTTAATAATCAAAACAAGAAAATAAATTCACACTTTTTAAATTACAAACACCTATTTCATGTCATTAGCAACATTCTTACCCTGGCCCAAGAGTAATCCATCGGTACTGTTGGTGGGGGAACCTCCTGGGCAGGAATGATGGTACCATTGGCAACTAGTTCATCATAGACAGTCCTGTTTCACCATATAAACACATAATCAATAAAGCAAAGCCCTGAAAGCAAAAAACAGAGATAAACTCTGTGGTATGATCAGGAGATAAACCTCTCACCTGATAACATCACCCAACTCATCAAAGCTCTTTGGAACATAAGCTCCAGCGTCCCTCAGAGCCTGGTTCTTGGCCACTGCCGTCTCTGAGGCCTGGTTGGCACAGGCTCCTGCATGGCCAAACTGAACCTGGAAACAACAGTATGACAAACTCAGCTCATAAATCTTGACCTCTGAATCCTCACCTTACAACAAAATCCAAAAGCAAATTAATTTCCTACAGACCTCTGAAGCAAACATGGTGGCACAGGTTCCAATACACCAGCAGACCACAGGTTTGGTTATCCTGCCCTCTCTGATACCTTGGCAGATCTTGTACTCCTCTGTGCCCCCAATCTGGGTTGTCAGAGTGGAAGAAATGTTACTCCCCCCAAAAAAATACAAACAAAACTCCTAGTGTTTATCTTAAAATATGAACATTCACAGTGCTACTCTTACCTCTCCTAGCACCACTATCATCTTGATCCCTGGAGTGTCCTGATAGCGAAGGACGTGGTCCATGAAGGTGGAGCCAGGATATCTGTACAAAAAGGAACACAACATAAAACAGTTTCACAATGGGTTTCAACAGCACAACTGTCTCTCACTCTTATGCAAATAATGTGCAAATGAGTTCTTGTACCTGTCTCCTCCGATGGCCACACCTTCATAAACACCGTCTGTGGTGCGGGAGATGATGTTGTTCAGCTCGTTGGACATGCCGCCAGAGCGCGACACATACGCCACGCTGCCAGGACGATAAAGTTTGGAAGCTAGGATGTTGTCCAGCATACCACCAGTGTTGCCAATCTTAAAACAACCTGGTTTGATGCCACCGACCTGCGAGACAGAAATGAATGGATATCACATGAACGTGTCGAAGCTACTTGAAGTTGTCAGACTTCCTACTGAGGCAGAGACAATTACAACTACATTGTTGTGGTACTTGAATGCTTTTTTAATGCTGTTGGTATCATATGGCTGCATACCGTGGCTGGACCAATGATTGTGACACCTCTCTCATCAGCCATCTTGATCATCTTCCTCGTCTGTGCTTCAGGGATGCCCTCGGCTATAATGGCAATGGTATGAATCTGGAAACACAATTAAGTACAACAGCTGATTTTCTTGTCTTATCGACACTCACATGTTTATGCAGTGATGTGTGGGCAAACATGATTTTAGAGTATGTCTTTGTACCTGTGGGTACTGCATGGCCTCCACTGTGCTGTCAAAGGCTGAGCGCAATGAAGCAAAGCTGATCAAGACGTCCACCTCCGGGTGCTTCTTCATGGCATCAGCCATGTTCTTGTAGACAGGCAACAGGATTTCTTTGTGGCCCCAGTAGAACTTCTGCTTGTGATCCCCACTGGACAGCATGGAAACATGAAGTAGAAGAAAATGAATGAAGCTAAATCTGATTTTGGAAGAATTTCACAGCAGCATTTTACTTAAAATCGGCTAATCTGTAGATGTGCTATCACTGTTGGTCATTTTGATTTCAGTTTTCCCATTACTAATGAATAAACTACACCTTCAACTTCTGGTATTCTGCCAAAAGTAAGAAAGACTAAAAATAAACAAAGATTAATACATTAACAAGACATTAATAGCCAACAATTGTGTATTTCTACTATGCCAGAAATCAACATTGAGAAAGTACTTACAAAGCACGTTAAAGATAAAAACATTCATACCCCTTGGTGTTTTCAAATCGTCACAGCCCTGTTTGTAAATGTTTACACTGATTGCTTTATATCTTTTACATCATCTTTATTGGCTGTACTTCTGGACCCATTTTAGTCATTTTCATTTTGGCCAATATGACTGCGAACGAGGGCCCGCCCTCAATAACTTCTGAGTAAAGGCTATAGTAAAAGATGATATGAAGATTTGAATTCACAACCAGGAAATAAGGACTAAAAAACAATCACAAAATCAACATTGCTAACATCTGATGCTGTTCTAGCTGTTCTGTGTAGTGACATCATCTTGCTTTGTTTGTGAAAACAGATGTTTCCTTCACTCTTTCGGTTATTTCAACATCAGCAGGGAGTCACACCCTATGATTTCAGTGGTAAATTATATTTTATTTTAGGGATGTAGAAACCAGTGGAATATCAACCATTATGGATTTTACTGAACTGAGGTAATCACTGGGGAACCTACGTGAAGGGATAGACCATGGCTGCCACGGAGGGTTCGTCCCTGGAGCAGACGTAGTCGAAGTCCAGCATGCCTTGCACGGCACGTGTCTGCATGCCCCATACAATGGATTTAGTGTGTTTCCTGAAGAGGGTAGTGGCTTTGGCTGAAGGAAAGAAAGAGAGGGAGAGAGAGATTCAAGTCGGAGCTGAAGGGAGAAATAAAAATAAACACAGACAAGAGAAGGAGGTCTAGCTCAGGAAAAACACCAGGACTGGGGATGGTAACAAGCAGAGCACAGAGAGAGCTCGTTCTGAGGACAGAGACACAGGAGGTAGAGAAAATAACTCTAGGATTAAAGACTCTGCTGTAAGAAAAATCACCATTTCAAACACTGCCTCTGAGGTGATGTTTCCCTCCGTCTTATACGTACAGCATGTTGTCAGGAGTTTTCACACAATGCTCCCTTCACGTGTTACGTGCTTTTTAACATATGCAGATGCCAAAAAATGTTGTGTCATGCATCATTTTGGTTGACGGAGCCTACTTTTTACACTATTATTTATAAGAACAATCAAGTCACTCAATCCATTATTTTGTCCACCCCCTTTAAGTCACACGGCTGAAAAGATTAATTTGGGGCCTCACAATGTTAAAATTAGAACTTGGATAGGTACACTTTGAGCCAGACTGTCTGAGGTTAGATAAAACAAAAAACTCTTTCCATTCTCACATGCTAACAACTGTCAGCCCTGCATAAGGCCCATCTGCTATTTGACAACTGCAAACTGAATATTTTTGGAAGGAAAGAGCCGTGTTGAACCATCGAGAAACTTTTTTTTTTTCCACCATTAATTTTCTATTTAAAGTTCATGAAAGCGGCTGTCTGCTGTCAGGAGACATTACCGCTTCTGCCCCATGTAAACTGAGAGACTTCACCCTTGAGTTCTGATGACACAGCTGTCTACTAGTAATTGAATTAATACACTTCATGGTCCAGATACTATGGTAAGCAGTGGTAATTTAATCCCGTATGAGGTGTGTAGAAAAACACAAAACAAACTGACCACCTGGACGTTTTTAAGACTGAGCCAAGGATTTTTTGCAACAGACCTGAAGACTGTCAGATGCTCCGTTTTAAAAGCACAACATCGGTGTGCAATGTGGCTAGAAGCATTTGTTGTTTAGCTAATCACCGTGTTTTCACACATCACTTCCAGTCCTCCCAAGTCTCTCCTCTCTGCCCAGGCTCACTGCCTTCTGCTAAATCTGATCTCTGGTTCATGCACACACTGATCAACTGTGCAGCACCGTCACTGCCTCTTGAACAGAGGTGAAGTTACAAAAAAAACAAAACAACACATGCCATGATTGAAAAAGTGATGCCATGGTCAAATTTGTCCAATATTTATAGGGTTAATCATACAAATTCAAGATGATCCAACAGTATTAGTCTGAATGGGAATTCCTGATTTAAGTTCAGTGAGATAAAACAGCACCCTTTAAGGAAACTAAGCCACCATAAGAATGCGATAGAGAAAAACAGACTGCTTAGAAACAGAGAGTAGGTCAAATGGGAAAGCAGAGGAAGGGGAGAAAGAATGGAGAGGGCAGGAAGACAGGTTTTTCACACCCTTCCATACCTCCGCTGCAGCCAGAAGAGGCCTGCGCTTCTGTGACCCCCATGGGAACGGAAACACAAAATGACAAAATGAGCGGAACAAAAAAAAAAAAAAAAGAGAAAAGAATGAGTTTATCTTTACTGTATCTTATTCATTTAACAGGCTTCAGTGGCAACTGTGCATCACATCTGAAAACAGTCTATAAAAAGCCCAGCAGAGAAAAGAGCATGCAAAGCTCAGCTGCTACAGAGCATGCCTAGCGCTGCTGAAAGAAGCGATCCAAAAAGTACAGTCAAGACACATTCAAAACCTCATTTCCAAACCTGTAATGAACATCTGACTTTTAACTCTACAAACAAACCTACAAACAAGCGCACACAACTCAGTCCAAAGATGACAAATCTTGTCATGAGCATCATCTTTAAAACTGAACTGAAAACTGAGTCTTTCCACAGTTTTCAATGAATCCAAAGATTATTCTCACAAAAAAAAAAAAAAAAAAAAAACAAACAAAAAACTCTTGTTTCTAAAAGAATATATTATACCTGGAAAACTACTGAAGTGACTAAACAAGTAGGTGTCACACACAAACACACTCCTTTCAACCCAGATTAGGAGGGTGAGGGGTGAAGTGGAAAAAGGGGCAAACCAATGTGGAGTGTGTGGGCAGCCGAGTGCAGTGAGGGCATGGCACACCTAAGACTTACCTTTCCAATCGCCTGTGACCACATTCTTCAGAGGCCACAGTATAGAATGAAGAGAGTCTTAGAGAAACAAGCATGAAAAATACGGAGGTGAGTGGACAGTTTGTGCAGCAAAACAAGGAGGAGGAGGAGGACCAGCAGAAGGAGGAAAAAAAAGAACATTAAAATGCAGAACAGTAGTGATGGCATTTTGGGTGGGTGAGCAAAATACAGGAAGCAAGGGTAAGAGAAATGAAAAAGCAGAAGTGTGTGAGTATATGTGGAGTCTTGCTGATAAAGAAGCAGTGGAGAGGTGACGGTGGATGGGTGAGTTACCTGCAGGGAGACCTGCTTTTGACTTTTTTGCTGGGGTGGCGTCATTAGACGTCCGGCCTTCAGAGAACGAAGCTGTTCTTGTGGCAGCTGGAGTCTGGTGCAGAAAAGAGAGAAAAAATGTTTCAGTGAGAAATGGCAACATGGAACTACACAGTCTTTCTCTTACATTTTAGTTCATGTTGATTACATGTACACGTATTGAGAAGAAATGGCTTATGTAAGTTGTAAGGTACTATAGTGACAACATGGTGTCCTCCCTTTTTAGCAAGTCTGCTTCTCACCATTTACCTTGTGGGTGTGGGTTTTTATTAACTTGCCCACTGACTACATGAATCATCAGGCAATGCTACACAGCTCAAACTAGTTCCAAAGTCCAGGTCATTCAGAGCTTAAACAGTGTTTTAACACGCATGAACAGTATCTTTGAGCCATCTACTGTGTTAATACATTAATATTTTGTTTAACCCAGTGGACAGCACATGAAATTATCTTGCATGTCTGAAGCAACACCACATCTGTAATCTGTGTAGAAGAGCAGCGAATGACCCGAGGCCATCTTAGTTTCTCAACAAGTTATTGAATTAAAATACCACTGCACTGTTGCTGGCATTGAGGAGAAAGTTTGCTGTATGTGCGTCCATTGGGGGCTGGTTAGGGATTGGCCGGTGGCCCAGGGCCATTCCCACGATGGCCGTCATGTGGGTTTCAGTACCGAATACATGGATTGGAATGCCAGTGGTCTTCCCTGCCGAGAAAAAACTGAGTTTAACAAACTCAAAAAGGCTCCAGCCAGTTCAACTGAAAAAAAACTTGAACTAGCACAGCATTCGTTCAGTCAATTTAACAATACTGCTCTTTACTACAACCCTCAGCTTCAGCTTACTCACCTACTTCTCCCATCACCCTCAGACCCTCCTGGTAGTTGGGTCCTCCACGTCGAACAAAGATGGTGACCTCATGCTCCTTGAGAGGACCTTGGTAGTCTTTGATGGCCCTCACAATGCCCTGAAGGAGACACAAACCAGTTAGCTATGTAGACAACACACAGCGTGATTTTACACAATAGTATTTGGGTTGCATTTTCCTCTAAGGAAACACTATAAATACAAAATTAACCCTTATGTGGCGATGTGCTCTGACCATAATTTAGTCTACACGGAGTTCCAGATAAATGTATCAGTGTGTTTCACCTTGAATGTGGCTGCTACATTGGTAAAGTTGGCAATACTTCCTCCAATGATCAGAACTTTCCCTGTAAGACACAGACATAGGAGGTGGCATGTTAGGAATATGTCCACAACTGAAATGTGACACCTGCGTAAAATAACTAAGTGATAGCCACGAAGTCTATTGCTGGCAACACACACACACACACACTGAACGGGGTCCTGGTGACAAACACGCAGCTCACATTGCAGAAGAATGAAGAAGAAATGTACTCACAGCCGTAAGACAGGTTAGTTATCTGAAGCAGTCAAGACTTTCTCTCTACAACGTCTCTGGGAAGTCCCCCCCCGTCCCAGCTGTCCAACTTTGACCTACTTTTATTTGACCTTGTTTGAAAAGAAAAAAAAAATGCCCCGTTGAAGCTCTGGCTGCACTCACCTTGAGGATGTTTTTCACGTGTCATGAGAGAGAGGATGGTTTTTGCGTAATCGTAGGTCTGCTGTTCACTGGGTGCA
>OMNW01029092.1:12966-25363 GCA_900303245.1 Selene dorsalis | reverse complement strand
CCCCCCCCCCCCCCCAGCTGTCCAACTTTGACCTACTTTTATTTGACCTTGTTTGAAAAGAAAAAAAAAATGCCCCACTCACCTTGAGGATGTTTTTCACGTGTCATGAGAGACAGGATGGTTTTTGCGTAATCGTAGGTCTGCTGTTCACTGGGTGCACCAGAGTATTCGCCATAGTTGGCGAGCTCATCCACCCCTCCCAGGTCACAGATGGTGTCGCTAAAGGAGAGAGAGGATGGACAGTCAAATAACTATGTGTCCCAACTGTAGGTCGATGACTGAATACTCTCTGACTTTCAACATCCAAAACAGCAAACACATATCTGCCGAGGTCCCGCAAATCAGTGGACTACCTGTAGACAACCGAAGCCCCTCCCCCAGCCACCATGGTCCAGATCCTGCCACGAGGGTTCAGCAGGGTCAGCTTCAGACTGGCACCGCTCTTGGCATCCAGATCTGCTATGTAGGCCTCCTAAAAGTGGAAAAATCATATTATGGTCACACATTCTGTCCACAAGGCCAGAGACACTTGTACAGCAGTTTAAAGTGATAAGCATTTCTTATAATTTGAATATGAAATGAATTATAAAAGACTATTGCATAAAAGTAACAAAACCAAATTCATCTCCGAGGTCTACAACATATTCCTCCACAGCATTCAATTTGTACTTGTGAATTTTCCAAAAAAGTGGGGAAGTGGAAAACAAGCTGGAGCATAATAACCCCAAAAATATTAATAGACAGAAATCAGGAAAAGAATGATTAACTGTCCTTCAGCTCTCACCTCTGGATACGCCTCTCTGCCGAAAGGCGGTGGAAACTCCACATCACCCCATTTCGCCTTGCAGATGTAATCTGCTGTGGCATCAATCTTTGCAGCCATGTCAAGGATGTACACTCCATCTTGGGTAACGACTGATTAACAGGAGAAAAAAAAAGTTATTACTTGATTTAATGTTTGACAAAAAGGCGTTACAAATTGTTTTGGTTATCTTTATGCACAAAAATTAGTAGCTAGTTCACACAGATGAATAATTCATCCTTATAAGTACTCTGGTCAGGCTTGTGAACAAATATGTACAAAAGGCGTTACAGTAATAAGTGTTCCTTGTCTTGCAAAATAAAGGTCATCACAAAGACCTGAGTGAGATGTGATCTGATATGCGAGTCTTGAAGGTATGAAAAACTCACCGAGGGGGTTGATCTCAAGATAGGTAAAGTAGAGATCCTCATATAAGTTGAAGAGACCCACAATAAAACTGGCCAGGACTCTTTTAGAAGAGACAGAAGCAAAGACAAGTATTAGCTAAAATAGCAGGGTGCCTTTTTTCCTGTTGGATACACATATGAATCTGTCCTTTCTATTTTTACATTTAAATATATATGTATATATATACAAAAAACATCTTTCTGTCTAATTTTCCATGAACAGAAAAGGATGCAGACATACTCCTTCTTATCATCGGGAACATGTGTGAGGAGCTGCTCTTTGACTTGGTCTTCACTCAGCTTATCATCCACTGCAACCATGAGCCTCTGGGCCTTGGCATCCACGTCACCAACATCCACTCCTCCCTCGTGGTGGAAAAGCACATGGTCTCCCTCACGCGTGGCATAGATACACACATAAAACTCCTCCTCCTGGATGGGCCAGAAGAAAAGTCAAAAGGAAATTACAAGGACATGAAAAGACATTTCACACATTGACTGATTTACCCTCACTACATATGAAGAAGTCAACAAATACACACTGACATGAATACAAAAAACACACTCAAAGTAACTAGTGTGCTTAACCCTGGGGGTTTCATTGTCCAGCTGAGTGGGCTGACAGCTTGTTTTCTTTGTTGGTGTGGGCTCTATGCTGCTCTGAAGCACGCTATCTATGATTAAAAGGCTACACAAATATACCAGCCTGGGTTTTCAAACTTACTAACAGGATGTGGGATGACAAAACATGGTGAGGTGGAGTACATTACCTGTGTGTGTGGAACGAATGGCTCAATGAGGAAATTCTTCAGCACACCCTTTGCCTTTCCCACCTATTCAAGACAAACAGTTGAAACCCTGAGCATATTAGTCCAACTTAGTTATATACATGGAAGGAAAACAGCTGCATAACGAGGTGACCATGAACACAAGATAATTTATATTTTGCCACCAATAAGACAAGTATGATTTTCATCTTTATCATCTAGATTCTTGTGTTGTTAACAGCACATGTTATAAAAAAAATCCCAACAACTACTAATGGCATCGCTAGAGCATAAATTCCCCTTCTTATGCGGTGGAGGTATGGCTACTACCACTTTGAAGTACAGAGTTGCATGTCTGTATGAATGGTGGACCAGAATAGACCCCCCCCCTCACTGACATTGCATAACCTCTGACCCAGCAGATCTAAACATACACGCGACCTCTGGCTCTAGATGCAACATATTCCTACACATTAAAAGCACACAGGCCGGGACAAATGGACAAGGAACTGTAGCTATCATTCTCCCCGCGATATTGTGCGAGACAAAATGTGGCGCTCGTGACTCACTGCTGGGGTGCATTGTTTTTGTCATTTGTGAAATAATTAGTCACAGAATCACTTACAAGAGCAGGAACATGTGATAAACACATGGAAGATGCAACAAATTCTCATTAGTTCAATGAAATTCATTGTGGTTCTTATAACACCACATAAATTGTCCATATAATACATGTCAATACAAATTAAGACTATGTTTAGAAGTCCAGTGATAAAAGGTGAATTAAAAATTAAAGCTGATTAAGTAAATAACGAAATTAAATTTGGTAATTTAATAAAAGACTAGTGGTTTTGTACAAAATACAGCAACTCACTTCACTGAGAGGAAGCGCAGTGAGCAAGAAAATGAAGGGTTGCCTGGCAAATAAAAAGTAAACCAACTTTTACAATATTCCTATTGACAAAACATGGGAGAGATATACTGATTAACCTGATTAAACTGGAACACTTCCTTATAAGTATCATAAACCACTTGCTTGAGTCTGATTTTACTCTGATTAACATTCAAACTCTTGGATCTGTTACTCTGCACTGACTTCTGGGATCATATTTCATCATCTCTAAAGTACCGCTGTACTGTTTTGGGTCTAAATGGTCACTCCGACAGACAGACAGATTATAGTGGACTTACAGTGGTTTCTCTCATAAAGTGAGCTTTGAGCCACTCCTGGACTCCCTGCAGGTCAAAGTTGATGCCCACCAGCCCCAGCTTCCCACGCCGCTTGATCAGCTGATCTGGTTTGACCACCAGCCTCTGCAGGCAGAGCAAGTGGAAGACAGATGAACCACAAAACCTAATTTGCACCAGTACTGATTTAACAAGTCAAACTGATACCCAGTTTAAAAAAAATGACAACTTTCTATGTGCAGGTATTATTTTTTGGTGAGTTTAAAAAGAAGCAGAGCAGCTATACCTCTGTGAGCAGCCACGGGTGCTCCTGGGTGAGGCGGTCCCAGTCGGTCTCCGTGGTGACAGCAGCATAGCGGAACCGGTTCTGTACAGCCGCTGTGGTGCAAATAAACTTGTACAAGAACTCCTTCCCCGTCTGCTCTGAGATGGCTTTCGCCGACATGGCAGCACTGGCTAGAACAGGACCTTAAGAGAGGGACTGTGTTTACGTCAGAGTCAGCCAGAGACATGACAAAAACAAACAAAAATCTAAAGCTGAGGATTAGCATATGTGCATTTAGAGCAAATAGAAGCTGCAGTCTAAGCCACTTCTGATTTTAAGCGACAATGGGGATGGGTTAGGGGCTCCAATCTGGTCCAGATTAAAAAAAAGTGCATGTATACTACATGATGTGATTTAACTTACTTGGTTATATCATCATCAGACCAGTCTTTTGTGTTATCCAGTCAAAAAAAAAACATCTGGTTTCTACACAGGCTTTGTATCAGTGGGTACAAATAATTGATTAAATGTGTTTTAAATCAATACTTAAAACAGTCACACAGTAATATCAGACCGACTACTCCTAATCTAATGCTGGACACGTTTTACTGAATTCTTTTACTTTTTGATGTCTTGCCAGCTTATCTGCATTTGAGATTTTGACAAATCTGTTGTTGGAAACTGCTCTAAGAACTGTAAAAGCAAAGAATTCACCATCAGCTGCGCTGGCCACCTATTCATCCAATACATTTGACTGTCAACAATATTTGCTATGGTTAGCGGCCATATTAGGCTACTTCTACACGATAGGCATGTTAAAAATTTAAAAATAGACCAAGAAACAGACGATTATATGCTTTTGAAGTGAAAATGGTCCCATGTTAAAAACTCAGTTTCCTTTGGGGTTTAATATAAAATCCTAAATGTACAACCTCTTCAGTAGTAGTAGCACTGTGCATCCACATCCTTGATCATCTCACAGAATCATTTCTCTGTTCTGCCTGACAAAGCTAGCCACTGGAAAATGTACACATTAAACCGTGATACTGAGGTTTGAGGTCTGTGGACGGGACAGACGACAGCTCAGTTACTCTTTGTTCCAAACCCTGGAAACCTGAGATCTGCATTGAAAAAAAACACCCATTTGTACCTGCTGTAACAGTCATGTTTATCAATTGAGCTGTGGATTGGTGTCACCTGTCACGCTTTCATAGAGGAGGAGGAGGAGGTGGTAACTCCTTAAAGTTTTCTGATCTTTTAAAACACGTTTTATCTTTAAATTTCATAAACATCCTGTCAATCACAGAGCCCCACCTACTTCTTCAAGTTGTGTACACACTCCTTCAGTCAACAAACATTTGTTGAACAAGTGAATAGAAAAAGTAAAATCCTTTCTACTTTTCTGACATTCTACACTTGAGAGTCTTTGTTTTTCTAAGGCTCGTGAATATTCACAGCTCAGTAATATATAGGAAACAAGATATGATCCACAGACAAGAATCAGACAAGAATCTCTCCTACTAAGATATCTGTCCAAATACAGAGACTCACATTTAAAAAAAAACAATAAAGTTATCAATGCTAAGAATCTCCCAATACACACATCTGAGAGAAGATGTGACAAGTGTCAATGTGAAGACAACCGGTTGAACAAATGGCTGTGACATTCCTGTTTTAAACATCACAGCATGTGGTCAGACCTGCTCAGCCAACCAAGGTCTGCCAATGCTGCATCAGCCAAAACATGAATACACCCAGTTAGTGTTGGTCATATCTCTTTTGGCCAGGTAATGAAACATCACTGCAACAATTTAAGGAGAATGCAAGTACTCCTGAAGACTGGTGTGTAATATGAGACACAGGCCCCACAGGTGAATGAAATACCTTTATGGCCCTCTAACTCAAGCCAAACAAAGATAAGCAGTGAGCCTGGATAAATGCATCTTATCTGCTGCTGATAACATTATATGGTGGTTTCATTTCAGCTTCTGAAATAAAAACAGTGGCTCTTTGGTATCTGCATCACTTCTGCAAGAGGTCCGTGATCTTTCGTGGGGAGTTTGGCTTAGCAGCCTATCCTGTCATGCTTTCAGAGGCAGATGTCCCAGTATTTATCCTGCCATAATCCACGGGTCCAGTCCATTGTTTGAGGCCATCAAGCCGTGAAAATTTGTGTCACTACACGGCTCTCTGAGATGAAGGAAGCTGGATTTGGAGGCTGGAGCTCCACGGGGGCCAGGAAAGGGGAGGAGGGGGGCGCTGCTTCAGACACAGCGGCTGTTTGATGAACTCAGCTCGCTACATCATGTGCGTCAGGGCCAGGGTGAAGTGAATGAAGCTCCTGTACCAGCCACCACACCCACTCCTGCACACTGAAGCATGAACTAGCCTGTCTGGCAAGTTCAATAACTTTGGCATTACTTTCAATAGGTAAATCAAGTACACTCTCCTGGCCAGAGGGAGAAACGGACAGATGCAGGTGTGGCAAAACCTCCAGGAGGAGACATGAGGAAAGATAGGCAGCACGCCGTGCCAGACGTCGCTGCGTGCGGATGATTTGTGGTGAAATTAGCCTGTAATTCACAGAGGCTTCGCCAGTCAGGACTCAATTGGTCATTCAGTTTTGACCTGAAAGAATATTTCAAATACTAAACAGCTAAGGAAATCAAACCAGGAGTCAGTGGTTATTAGGCTACATACTCTGACTCTAGCATGATGACAGTGCGTGCAGGTTTAGCAGCATCTCATATCCGCTAACCTGGGAGCCTTCACTGACTGTGGCTAGCTGCTGTAGCCTAGCTAACTGGGGACCAGAAAAAAAAGCAGAATAACGCTAATGTTGACGATAACTAGGTGAAAGCTGTTACCTCTGTCAGTGAATGCAGCGTCTTCTTGAGGTACGGGAGTCGGGTCCTGGTAAGAAATGACACGGCTAAAAAAGGAGCAACTTCTTCTCTTACCGGAGTCTGCTCCTGCCAGTCGCCACCTCACTCTCCTCCTGTCGCACCATAATCTGGCGACCGATTACACGTCGGTGCTGGCCGCTGATTGGCTGCAGCCTGGTCACGTGTGATGTCAGTTACACCCACTGATTTATAATAAGAAGCCACATACAATAAATCATCACCAAACCATAAAACTGGGACACTGAAAAGGCTTTAAATAAATAAATAAATGAAAAATTAAAAAAAAAAAAACCTTCCTTAACCTGGTTATTAGCCATTTCATTTAAAAACATATTTTTAGACAATTTATCTTATTTTGTAAAAAAAATTGGTAAAAAACAAATGAATTTAAAAAAGTTAAATTAAAGGTGAAACATTACTCTAAACACCCGGCAGAGGTTTCCCTCAATTTTCAAATGTAAATGAATCAGAAAAATCCAAACAAATAAGAACAAACCAGAAATATTATGATGAATTGCTCCTTTCAAAGTAATCTATTTTACAGGGAGGTATACAACCTATGATAATGCATCAGCACTATGGAATAAATATGCATTTTAGATAGAGAGATCTTCAAAATAACTAGCAACTATGACTGTCAGACAAAGGCAGCTGAGTCTAAAGTCCAAAATCTTACTCTGATCATAAAGTATTGTAAAATAGAAACACTCAAACTCCACCTAAGTACAGTGCTTGAGTAAACATACTTGTTTACTTCACATTATCCCAGAATGAATTTAAGAGAAAAGCCCAACAGTACAGTAAAAGACGAGCCTTTATTTACGCAATAAGAAAAGCATGTCTTGTTAATACTGTGACACGTTCTTAAAAATGATACACAGATCAGTGACGAAACAATCAACAGAAATTTCCAACCTACTGTCAGTACCCCCTTGAACGGGTGGAACAAGAAGGAGAAGGGCTGTACTGACTCAACGTGCATGACAAGTACTGGTGGGTGACAGCTGGGTGTGACGGCAACGATGACATGAAACTGTATTTCTTTCATGGCAGATGGGATGAAGAATTTACTTGCAAATTTTGACTTGCAATTTACTGGCCTTGCATTAAAAAGGGTTTCATATGAAAACAACAAGTTTCTATACAAGGTTGACTGTTGACAGTTTGCAATAGGATGTGGCTTGCTCTATAGCTCGTTACACAGGTTTCACTGTGAGAGTGTTAACTGATCTGCTCACTCTGGTAAGGCACCACTTTGAATTTGAATGGGACAGTAGGACAGATGAGTGATTGGTGCTTTCAACAGAGGACATCTGTAGGTGTGTATGCTGATTTTGGCCTGTTTCATAAAAATTAAACTTGTACAATCTGAGAGATGCAGATGCAGAAAACATGTACAAATGCGTTTCTTAAAAAAATGAGGAAGACGAAGACATGGCAATATCTGCTGCATACGGTCCAGAATACACAGTACAATAAATATAAATAGACTGAGGGAAGACCGAGGAAATAAAAGTTATGGACACAAAATGCTGTACATTCTAATCAAATATATAACGCAGCATGGAGAAGAGGAGAAGAAACAAAAGCCCAGCAAGTTGATTCTATATTTGGCAAGTGAGCCAATAAAACCTGGACACACATTTGCAAGAGACCAGCGTTGTCCTCAACAGGCTGTCCTGAGGTCAGTTATGACATTGAACTACTACAGTACATTGACTCGTGCTCAATAGACCTGCTGTCCCTGGAGAACCTTTACTATATGTTGAGTTATGTATTCTTAAAGATAGTCAACCATGATGCTTATGTTATTTCTGATCATCTTTAGGAAGGTTGAGGCAGTTTTACAAGATTTGAATTTAATCAGAAGGAAGGTTTTTAGCAACAAGGTCATGTGCTGAATCAGCTGTTCCAAACCTATTTTAAAACATTTCATATGCGCTATCTTCATTGTTATTGATAACAAAAGCCTCTGAATTCTCCTTCCCAGTGTTTGTTAGCATCAGTGTAAGGAGTAAATTTAGTAGTGGGTATGATAATCAGAAATCTCTTGAAAGAAAATTTGTTGGGAGATTTTGCAGGGAGTATGAGCATCACAAGGTGACTGTGGGTCCAACTTGATTTTGTTCTCTGCAGGGCTGCCATTTTCAAACATGGTCCTCAGCTTTAGCCAAATTGAAAGAAGAAATTTCCAGGTCCGGAGTCTGGAAAAAGTGAGAAAAAAAAAAAATTAATATGATGCACTCAGGTTGAATCTACCATGTTTCAACAAACTTTAAGGTGCCTGAAAGTGAAATGATTTAAACACACCAGGGCTGGAATCGAAACTAAATCCTCCACCGTGGCCACCAAAGAAAGCCCTGAAGATGTTGTTGGCATCAAAATCTAGAGAGAAAGCAAAGAAAAGTAAACATCATGGGATTAGCAAAAAGATGATGACTCTCTAAACTGGACACTGAATATGGAGGCGAATCAATATGTCTGACAAATGGTCACATACTTCTAAAACACAAGGGTCTTCAATGTTTATACAAAGCTGATTTAAGTTAAAAGAAAAAGTTTGAATTATTAGGCCTCATTAACTTTGATATAGTGTGTAACACTGATAAACCACTATGTATGTAAGTAAATATAAAAAAGAGATTAATATTTTTGAAACTGTGGCTCCCCCTGGAGACAGAAGATCTTATGATTTTGTGCAGACTGTCAAGAGGTTGAATGAGGACAAGGACCACATTCAGTTACAACAGACTTGTTTTAACAGCAGACATTCTTGACTTGTCATCGAAGGAGAGGCACAGGTGCCAGTAACATTTACAATGGCTCTGTGTCGCTGAAAGCTACAGCAGAGTGAAACACTACTAAAACCATGAAACTGTGATGTATTGTTTTCATGTGTTTTCCCAACTTTGACATATAAAAACAAAATAATACAGTGTGCCAAAAATCAACTTTCACCATGCTTAAGGCGTACTTCTCATGTGCGACTACATTCAGTTTGAAGTCTGTAAATCTGCTATGACAAATGTGTTTACAATTACGAGGTTTCAAGAAAAACACGTGATCAAGCTGGTCCCTCAGCTCCTACCATTATCTGCCCTCTTCTATCAAACTAATGACCGCTGAAGGTTGAATGTAAAGACAAGAAAGCATTAAAGAATGTTTACCTCCACCATCAAAGCAGCCGTCATCATCCAAGTCGTGCCCGTTGTCATAGCGGATCTTCTTCTTTGGGTCAGAGAGGACAGTGAACGCCTCTCCCACCTCCTTAAATTTCTTTTCCTCCTCTTTCTGCACCTCTGGAGTTGCTGCACTGTGGCGATCTGCAACATAATGATACAATACAGAGATCTTAAGTTTTACAGTCTTCAAATATAATCAAAATTGGTATTGTGGTTAAAAAACAAAAAAAAAACAAACAAAAACCAACAGGGTTACCTGGGTGATGCATGAGGGCTCGTTTGCGGTACGCTTTTTTGATCTCATCCTCTGTTGCGTTCTTGCCGACCCCGAGCACTTTGTAGTAATCTTTCCTCTTGCTCTTTTTCAGCTGCAGCTGTGCGTTTTTCAGCAGATGCTTGTGATCTTAAGAAACAAAAAGACAACCAAGGCACATGAGTGTGTGTAAACACGACCAGCTAACGAATCAACTCAGAAATATAAACCTAAGATGACGCAGATGGCAGCTTACCTGATGTTTTTTCTGTCTGGTAAACTTTTTCATAATCCCGTACGGCCTCTTCATACTGCTCTGTGTCCATGTAACTGCACAGTGTCACACAAAGTCAGGTCACAAACTGCACAGCGCTGAACAATAAGACACTCAAATTAGGGGAATTGTTCTCATGATGAGTGTGGAGCATACCACTGAGCTCTTCTTAAGTAGGCCTTGATGTACGTGTCATCTAGTTTGATTGCACTGGTGCAGTCTTCAATGGCTTGATTCAGTTTCTTCAGCTGTTGATGAGGGAGAATTAATGACAGTGAAATGAGTGGAGACAATGAGCTGGAGGATCCCAAGTGCTATGCACGGCTGCTATTTTTAAGCAAGTAATCAGACAGTATTATTGATTAAGTGTGATCAGTGTGGGAATGCATTGCTTGCTGAGCCCATTTCAGAATACAGCAGTATGTAACTTTTACCTTTGCTCCTGCTGTGGCTCTGTTGCAGTAGAGTTTAGCGTTGGTCTTGATGTTGTTGGGGTCTATCGTCAGGGCCTCAGTATACAGCTGGTAGGCAGCCTCATAGTTGTTGTTCTTGAAAGCCTGGTTGCCCTCCTCTTTCTTGGCTTTCAAGGCTTTAGCATTCTGATTTAGGAAAAGACAGAGTCCCAATGTCACATTTAAACATCAATCTTCAAAGTAAAATGTAAACCAAAAAGATAAACATTTATATCTATTATATTACAGCATGTCTCCAGCAATGGATTTGAATTGATTGCAGGCTTTTGCCCGCCAATTTGTTTGTCCGTGTTTGTTATTGTTTCTGTTGTTGTAAAGCAACCTTGGGTCTCATGAAAGATGCTATGTAAATTAAAGTTATTATTATTATTATTGACAACTTTACCCTGCAGGCTAGCCGAGCCTTTTCATGGTCAGGTGCCATGCGCAGAGCTTGTACAAAGAACTGTACAGCTTTATCAATGCAGTCCTCATAGTACAGGCAGAGACCTCGAACGTAGAGTGCGTCTGCGTTTGTGGAATCCATACGCAGGATATCACTGTAAAAGAAAATGTTGCTTTAAGATCTGGTGTGAAAACTACTTTAACAGACCCTGTACTTGTACTTAAAAGCTCAACGGTTCCTACCTTGCCACAGACTGAGCCTCAGGGTAACGTCCCAGCAGAGCCAGACACTCTGCCTTGAGGATTTTGAAGCGGTGGCAGGCAGAGGCCATAGCTAAGGCTCGGTCCATACAGTACACCACCTGGATCAGGAAAAGAGTCACATTTTACTATATGAGCCACACTCCATTGTTACATTCAGACATGAGAGAAATATAAAAATTGGGAGTTTGTGGCTCATTCCAGCAATATTTTCCTCTTAAAATATTTAGCCTCATCCGACTCCTTTTTGGACAATTCTTTTGTTTAACATGTTACTTTGCATGTTTTTATTATAATAATGTTTGAAATGAACAACATAAACACAGTATTCATCCAGATGATTTCTATAAATAGTTTGTCAACTATGTAAGAAACTCCATTACCAACAGCCATGAAAACTATCCTAGTTAGACATGACTCATGGATGAGCTAAGACAGAGAGTGCCTATTGTATTGCAGGTTGGTGAAAAAAAGAGAATGGTTGTAAAATACCTTTCTGAAATCCCGCTTTTCAAAGCCAAAATCTGCCATTCGCTCATACTCAAGCAGCGTCGCTGCGTTCTTATTCTAAAAGGAAACAACAGTCATTTGTAAGTACAGTCTTTTAAATGCAACACGATAAGTATGAGGATGCTGTCATGTAAACTAATTAAATTAAATTGGCTTGCTACATAACTCAAATGTTTGTTTAAAAAATACAATTCGAAAAATGTTTGGGTGGTTCTCACCTCCTGCTGGGCCTCTCTGTTGCAGGGCTCTAGCTCCAAAACCTTCTGAAAGCAGCGACTGGCCGCCATGGCATTTCCCAAAGAAAGGTGGCATTTACCCTCACGCAGATGTCCCTGTGGGACAGGAAGAGCACACCTCCGATGTGTGAAAAAATGTTTAACAAACTCTACGTGTCAAATTCTATTCTGCAAGTACAACCAGGGTTTGAGGACGAGTATGCAAGGCTGAGAATGAAGATGATGCTCATGATTTGATGATCTCTACAAACTGACCTTCATGAAGCAGTCATCCAGCCGCACAGCCTGCTGGGAATCTTCAAGGGCCTCTCGAAAGCGACAAAGCATCATGAGGGTGGCCGCCCTGTTGCCATAATAACTTGCATTTCTGGGGCAAGCATCTTTAGATGAAAGGAAAACAGACACAGACAAACTGAGGTGTGGGTAGAAATTACAGAGAATAATATCAACAGTACAGATATACTTCCAATACTGTAAATGTACAATTAT
>OMNW01029090.1:19759-34170 GCA_900303245.1 Selene dorsalis | reverse complement strand
GTAGGACCGGAACCCGAACCAGAACCCGAACCGGGACCGGGACCGGAACCGGAACCGGGACCGGGATCGGGATCGGAACCGGGACCGGGACCAGATCCGGGACCGGGACCGGGACCGGAACCGGGATCGGGATCGGAACCGGAACCGGGACCGGGATCGGAACCGGAACCGGGACCAGGACCAGATCCGGGATCCAGACAGGGGCCAGAACAGGGACCGGGAACTGATATGGGGCAGATACGGGCAGGCTTTTATGTGGTTAGTACTGTACTGACAGTAGGGGGCAGCAGAGAGCAAAAAGTGTGTGTATCCAAGAAATACACACAGGATACGTTTTTTCCGCACATTTTTCCCATATTGGCATCTTTCTGACGACCATTCAAAACACACTAAAACAAAACTTGGAGAAATGCATAAAAACAGCCTCTAGAAGCCATTACAATGAAAATATGGTGAGGACCGGCCTACATGTCCTCACTTTACAAAATGGTCCTCACTCCAAAGGTTTAAAATTCACACCTGTCCTCACAATGATAGGAGGAGACACACACACACACACACCTCATGTATCTAAAAGAAATCAGTTTAATTTTACTTCTTCATGTTTCTCTTTGTGTTTTATTTTTTCACCCTATCTTTAATAACTATGTGGTTTTTCAGCAATTCAGTAAGGATAATGTAGGTTACTGTGCTGTCTTTGGTATTACACCTCCCCCCTCAAAAAAATAAAAAACCCTCAGTGACCCAGATTGTCTGCGGTGTGAGACAATGACAGCAGACAGTAGTACAGAAAAAATAATCTGAACTGCAAACCTAATTCTGAGGAGGGTGAAAAAAACAGTGTTAGAGGATATTCAACAAACTGCCGTGTTTCAATAGTCTACAACCTGATATTTTAAAAATGTAGAATATTTCATAAATCTGTATAGTTTTATACACATGTGTATATACATGTGATATATTCTGTTCCAATTTTCAGAAAACCATCAAATTATTTTGCTTCTTTTTTGTAGTTATTTTTGAACAAAAATCATAAAAAAAACAACCTGTTATTACATTGTGAGGCTGTGTCAGCCTGTGGCCAGTTTGTGTATAATTGTGTTACAGTGTTAAACAGTTTGCAAACAATAACCAAAGCGCATGTAAACTGGTGCATGTCTGGTCTTCCTTTAGCACATGTCTGAACTCTTAAAACTCTTCTGTTTCCAGATTCAGGTGCGCAAAAATAATAGTCAATGAAGCCACAGAGCTGAGGCCATAGATGTGTGAGACTATGAGTGTAAGTGTGGCTCAGCAGAGGAAAATGGTCAGACTGTTTCGTACTGTCTTCCTCTTTGTTGTTGGTGGTGGTGGTGGCGCCTGCTCAGCCTTGTACCTTTGACATATTGGTCAACAATTCTGTGTCAGATTATTCTTCACTTCACCTGCTCTTTGTTGCTAATGGTGAGTTTCATGCCTGAGCTGCAAGAAATTCAATAATGAAACACAGGACTTTGGCTGCAGGACCCCAGCTGCCTGATCTAATCCCTCCCACCTCACTACTCTATTGTTATCATTGACTGATGGTTCTGAGTGCTCACCTTCATTAGATAATGGCACAGAGAGAACAGGATGTTTATAGTACGTTTACAGTATTCAGCCACTGGACGATGACATAAGCATCAGTGCACTGACACAGCATTAGTTATTTATACATTAGTGCAAGATGGGAGTATTTAACCCAGTTTATCTGTTATCTAAACATTTAGGTTTGTCCATCCAACAAGAAAGGCCCTGTCCTGTTTCCTGGCTGTTTTCCTCTAGCTCATGTGAACTAATAAACCCACTCACATAATTGTAAACATCAGTGATTCCTTTGTTTTGGTGCTTGCATCAGACTCTTACTGATACAGGCAGTTTAAAAATCTAACAACAGAATATATTTGCTCCACTTGTCTACATAATGCACAGGATATTAGATCCATGCAGGTTGTTGCTGTAGTGAGCCAGTTTTTCCCAAAGGTCAGATTTCAAAAATACAACAAAATCAGCTTTGGATCTCTTGCCTGTCTGCAAAAGTCTTATTTTGAAAGGATTTGTTTGTATTTTGCCAAAGCTGAACTCTGATGTTTGCAGTAACACAAACACTGGTAAAATGACACAAATGAAAAATATACATGGTTTCATAAGGTGATTCAGGTGCTACGAAATTATTTATCTTCTCAAAGCGTGTATGTAGTTTCCCTGAAATAGTGTTTCATAATAGTGTTGTGATTCTTATAGCTCATTCGGAAAATGAAAAGCTGATTACAGGTTTGAAATGATAAACATCTCTAAACGCTTTGAGCATTTTGTAGCATCTTATGAGCGTTTCCTGAGAAAGAAGCAGACTTGAAGAGATGCGCATGAGAATTAGTGCTTCACTCAAGGTGTTGAGTATTAACTATTATCTGTCTTGAAGTGATTCTGATTTATTATTAACCCAAAGATGACATGAACAACAGCTCCAAGATGAGTCATTTTGATGATCCTGCACAAGTCATGAGACTTCCATTCATTGTTATCTATAAGATGTGGCTTATATCTTATAGCTCAGCAGTGGGATTTACACATTTGTAATTTCTGGCAGATGTGCAGACAGATGCTTCGAGGATGATGTGATCCAACTGTTGCTTCAATCTGATCCATCATGAGGTTTTACCTTTTGCAGGTGCAGCCATTCCTGTGGGCATTGACGTCCAGGTGGAGAGCATCGACAGCATATCTGAAGTGAACATGGTCAGTGTTTCCAGTATTTACAATGTCTTTATATACAGTGTCTCTTTCTCTCTGTTGGGGCTTGAGCAACAATGTGTCTGTTCCCAGGACTTCACCATGACTTTGTACCTGAGACATTACTGGCAGGACGATCGTCTGGCCTTTCCCTCCAGCAACAACAAAAGTCGCACCTTCGATGCACGTCTTGTGAAGAAAATTTGGGTTCCTGACGTGTTCTTCGTCCACTCTAAACGCTCTTTCATCCATGATACAACCATGGAGAACATCATGCTGAGGGTTTATCCTGACGGCAACATCCTCTACAGTGTCAGGTAAGTTACTCATGAAGAGATCATCAAACGTATCTATCAAAGTGAGGCCAAACAGACAAAAAGTGTGTTACCATATATTCACATTTTCAGTTTTGGTTATAAAAATAAATTTAAAAAAATAGTTTGAAATTTCACTGCAGTGGAAAAACTGAAGTTTTGATTTGTGCAGTGTCAAACTGTAGATGGTAGTGTATAGAAACGTGGCCTGATTTTACTTTATTCTTTTAATTTTTACTTGATTTGGAGAGTTAATTACAGACTTGTGGCAAACTGAATTCTTCTGTTGTCAGTCAAGATGTAGTACAAGTAGAGAATTAAAGCCAGTACAATAGTAAAGTTAACACATGGCCACCACAAGCTACTGGTCATTAAAGACCAAATACAACTAAAGCAACAAAATCCCTGTGTATTGAAAGGTTGTTTTTTTTTTACACATGAATTCAGCCTTATGTATAGATCCTACTTTCCAAGGTTACATAGTCTCACTGTAGCCTTATATGTGGTTGTAAATCTAATTCACTGCATCATGATTTAAACATTAGTAATTCAAATGCTTTGAAAATGACTTCAGTGAAGATATAAAACATCCCAGTGGATGCTCACTGCAGGGTTTAGAGAGAGAAACATGAGAGAGCTTATATGAGCTCCTATGAGAATATGATATATAAGCTTTCAAACATCCATCAGATCCATTTCAGCCACAGATGTCGACAATATGACGTCACTCCTAACAGCTTGTTGTGGCCACAGACAGCATCACGTGCAGATGCAATCGCAGTGTGGTTTGATTAATTCACCATCAACTGTTAGAAATCAGTCATCAGGCTTTGTTTTCTATGCTCAGATGTAACAAATAGATCATTTTCTGTTAAACACATTTGCTGATGCTGATGGTTCCTGTGGTGGGTTTCTTTAACTGTGAACTGTGTTGTAGGATCACTGTGACTGCACTTTGCTCAATGGACTTCAGCAGTTTCCCTTTGGACACACAGAACTGCTCTCTGGAGCTGGAGAGCTGTGAGTATCTACAGTTGTGACTCTGCTGCTTGAAAATACCCGACATGATATCAGCTGTAGAGAAATGTTATTAATTGCTGTATTAAACCCTGCACTGTAATCTACTTTAAATCAGTTGCTTGCTTGATATGTTTTCCCAGTAAACATGTTACACAACCTTTAATACACTGTTTTGTAATTTAAAGGCCAGAGATAGCCTTTAGCCTATTTAACGTCCACGCAGCATTATGTTGCTGGTTATATGTGAGCATTATACTGATGGCACAGACTCACACACTCTATAATACAGTCACCATTACCATTTTCTTGCATAGCGTAAATAAGACATAATCCTCAATCAGGTCACTGTCTGCCCATTGTAAGTGTCTGTTTTTCTGATCTAGGATTTACAAAGGATTATTGTTTCACTCTGCTCTGCTCTGATCTTGAAGTTCATCGTAACTAATGACAGAGTTAGTTTTACTTTCGATGTCATTTGTCTTTTGTCGTGTCTTTCTTTTTTTTTATATATATATATATATCACTTTTGTGGATAGATAAAGGATGGGTCCTGGTCTCAGAGGAGAGCTGGGGTCCCATTTCTGTGCACTCCCTCCTCTCCTCTGAGAAACACAGCCATGATTCTTCAAAGAGAGGCAACATGTGAAGGTGTCCTACCACTGCTCCCTCCTCCTTCCTCCTCCTCCTCCTCCTCCTCCCCCCTCCTTCTCCCCTCTCTTGAAGATGCTTACAATGAGAACGACCTCATGCTCTACTGGAAGAACGGGAACGATTCATTAAGGACTGACGAGATCGTGCTCTCTCAGTTTTTTATTGAAGACTTCCAGCCTTCCTTTGGGCTTGCCTTCTACAGCAGTACTGGTATGTCAGGTGTCTGGAGCCCTGGGGCCCTCTGAGCTGTGCCTGGTTTAGGGACAATCAGAGAGCCCCTGTTGTTGTCACATCTGTCATCAGCCACAGCAAAACTTTTTTAACATGTAAAGTTACACAGCATCTTCACATATTCACTCAACCAACTGTGCCACCTCAATGGATCAACTGACTGACTGACACTGAACTATACAAACGTTTCCGTGACATTGTTGGTCTAATGATCCTGCAGATTTAGTTGAACACAATGGGAAATATACTTATTCACTTTCTTGTTGAGAATTAAACGAGATGATTGTTACCACCCTCCACTCTACCACTCTACTACTATAGCCAACAACTAATTAGCTTAGTTTAGCATAAAGAATAGTAGCCAAGGGAATCTGCTTGTTTGTCAGAGATTAAGTCACTGCATCTCAAAAACATACTCAGATTACCCCACATTATTTAAAATTAATTTTTCATTTTTACATATTTGTTTTTGCAAATAAATAGATCGATAAATAACACATTCAAAATAGTAAATGAGCACAAACTGTTGCTTTAAATGTACGACCAAAGACCAAGGGACTCATTCACTGAGATGTAATGACAGATGGTGTGTGTGCTTGTGTGCGCGCATGTGCGTGTACTGTGTCATACAAATCACTTCTTAACTGTATTTCAGTGCCTTGTTTAAATGCTGTTCTTTGAGAGTATTGTAAAATATTGAGATATCATCTCTAAGAAACACGGACATTCACAAACTTAGTTTTAAATTTCCCACGGTTATATAATAACAATGTGTAAGACTCTGATCATGTGCCTTTTAATAAACAGCACTAAAATCTAATGTAGTATTGACTCTGATTTAAGCCTTTCAGAGTTGTATGACTAACAGCTACATCCTGCCGACTTCTCCCAGTTTCAGTGGGAGACGGAAAGGGGCCGGGGAGATTTTCCCCTTCTCGGATCAGTCGCTTTCTGCTCTAAGAGGATGTTATATAACTTCAGCTCTAGACAGAGCTGCCCCAGAAATTTAATTACTTGTCTCATGTCTGAGTTCTAGGTTCTTCTGGTCGTTTCATGAATTTGAATCTTTCACAGTCTTGTGCAGATGTTTTTCTTTTCTGCGCTCCTATGTCCTATGTCCTGCTCCCTGCGTCCACTTTCTGCTTCTTTATCTCTTTTTCAGGTTGGTACAATCGGCTCTACATAAACTTCATTCTCAGGAGGCACATCTTCTTCTTCATGCTTCAGACGTACTTTCCCACTATGCTGATGGTGATGCTGTCCTGGGTCTCATTCTGGATTGACAGGAGGGCAGTACCTGCCCGAGTCTCCCTGGGTACTGAGTGCAGATGTTAACACAGCCATTACACCAGCACATTGAACACACTGCCTCAAGTACATCACATTATACACAATTTAAAGTGAGATTTCTGTCAAAGAAATACATGAGTTTGCACATTTAAAGGGATAGTTCACATTTTCTTGTTGAAAGTTTGATGCCTAGTCAGCAACGGGTTAGCTGAGGTTAGCACAGAATCTGAAAACAGGGGGAAACAGCCACGTCTAATCCTTCGACATATAATCCATCCAAACAGTGGATGTTATTGGTGATGTGACTTTATTAATAGCTCATGATGTTTTGCTCCCAGGCATCACCACGGTTCTGACGATGTCCACCATCATCACCGGTGTCTCGGCCTCTATGCCACAGGTGTCTTACGTTAAAGCTGTAGACATCTACCTGTGGGCGAGCTTCCTGTTCGTCTTCCTGTCTGTCATCGAGTACGCTGCCGTCAACTATTTCACCACAGTGGAGGAGATGAAAAAAGTCAAAGGGGCGCAGGTCATTCATATCATTCATATTCTGCTTTTTGCGACTTCTTAGATTTCCCACCTTAAAAAAACCTAAACGTCCTCTCCTCCCTCTGTCCGTGCAGATACCCACCTTCAACACCACACAGGCTATGGCCTTTGATGGCTGTTTCCATGACAATGACATCGACCTGACTCCTTTCCCAGAGGTCTCCAGCACCCCAAACACAGAGAGGAACACCCAGTCACGAAACTCCACCGTCTCAGCGCCCACAGAGGGAACCAGGCTACGCCGCCAACACCCGTTCAGACAAAACCTTCACTTCATAATGAGCAACAGCTACATGATCGACTCTTACTCCAGAGTCATATTTCCCTTGGCTTACCTGCTCTTTAACATCATTTACTGGAGTATGTATGCATAGTACATTTACTAAGCAACAGAATAAATGCTATTCTTTTCTTACTATTTTCACAATAATGTAACACACAGGCTGCAATAACCTTACAATACTCTGTTGGGGATACAACCATAAGGTCTGCTGTTGAGCATAAGTGTTTTACATGATGTCTTTTTAAGAAGAAGAAAGAGTGTTCAGATGTAACTTGGAAACAAATCCAAGACCATCAGCTGTTGCTTTGAATGGATCGTTATTTTTGCAGATGTTTCTGTGTTTTGGTTTTTTTTTGGCATGCCTGTTTTATAAGAGAAAAAGTTTTCAGCAAATGAATATTTACATTTTTAGGACTTTATTATGGTGTGATTACACACAAACCATCTAATTGTATAATCAATGTGTACAATGAAAAATAAATGTATTCTCTTGAAGACATGAGTCAAGCTGAACGCTTTCTGATTGAGGTTCCCTTCTTTATCACGTAAATGTGCCAGATTTAACTCGAAGGCTAATTTATGTGCGGTGTCCCTGCCGGTTGATGTGGCACATTGATAGAAACAAAGAATTAAGCCAAAAAGATCAAACCACATTGATACTGAAAGAATTTAGTTACATGATGCTCTGAACCTTAGTAATTGATACTTTTGGCCACTTGGGGGCAGCAGAACATGTTTTGAAAACAACACTAATGAACAGTTTTATGACCTTTGAGGGTTGTTGATGTTGTTGAGAAACTTGGTGCAGACACACACACACCGGGAAGAAGCAGCACAACATTGTTTTTTTGAATTTGGAGTCATGTTCATGACTCATTTGGCAAATATTTAAACTTTCAGTTGTGTGTTCAGCTGCTATCAACTCCCAAGTTAAATGTTTGGCTGTTAAGCTGCCAAAACTCTGTTCTGTTCACCAGCTTAGTGTTTCTGCTGTTTGGGACACAGCAGGTACCAAAGCCTGAAAAATAAAACAATGAGCATCAAGATGCTGAAGTGAAAACCAATTCTTTTCACTCACGATTAGTCATTTAGTCATTCAATGGAAATATAGAAATAAAGCAGCTAAAACTTAATGTCCATCATGGTTCAAGTTAAGGATTTAAAAAGTTCACTGACTTTCAGCAGTTTCAGCAATATTTTATTAATTGATGTTTGCCATTGCTTATTCTAAGCCGCATGCACATAGATGATATTTTAATAAATTTCTTGCATGGTAATAAAGATTTATGAATAGTTTGGACAAAGTACATAAAACCTTGTCCTCACGATTACCTGCGATATACTACAGTACAAAAATAGACCACGTTTTAGACTAATTTATGTGAAACACTGATTATTAGATGAGGATTATCAAGAAGGGAAAATATGGAGAGAGGGGATTACACACCTTAAAGTCAGTTATATTCAGTTGCATAACATGTTTCTGTGGTACATGGAGCCAGCAGGACGTCAGTCTCATTAGTGGTGATTGACCGATAATGCGATGAATGTTCGCAGTGAAGTGATGAAACATGACCAGAGGTCTGATCACATCATCAATATGGAATCATTGTTTCTAATCACTATGTACAATTATTCATTTTTATTCACTTATTTTTAAGTATATTTTTGGGGGCTTTTTGCCTTTACTTGATAGTATAGTTGAGAGAGAGGCAGAGAGAAGGGGAATGACATGCAGCAATGGGCCACCAGATTCAGGATTGGACCACTATGTACTATTATGTAGAAGCAATACTTTCACATTTGGTAAAGAATATATCAAATATTTGCTCTCTGTGTTAAAGGTTAGGCGAATTAAATAAAGTTATAGAGTTGTGTGAAGACCAGAAGAAGAGGAAATAACTATCCAGTCGAGTCTTTACTAATAAACCTGTCAAATTTTGTTTGTTAAACCTGAAAACTATACTTAAAATCAGTGCCGTTGCTAGTAATTCTGTGGCCCCCTGAAAAAAAAAAATACTGAAGTGGGCCCCTGCCCCCTGACTTTTCATTGCCACTTTGTTCATGGACTATGTATCATCCATGAGTAGGGTGAGCGTCCTAAGGGACAGAGCATTTTATTCATTTATTAATTTGTTATGTCTGTGTAATAATCGCAATAATAAAAGCTTCTTTGTCTGCTTCTTCCTCATGGGATTTGAACCCCAGCCTCCCGGTCCCCAGTCAGAACTGTCCACACATCAGGCCCTCTGCACCAATATTATATTATCTTACATAAAACTCCCTGATAGTACTTACTAATAACCTAAACACAATTCATTGTGATTACAGCAAATCATTTTCATATCTATTCATTATAAGAAAGCAAAGTCTTCTACAAATGACCCAGGAAAATATTAGCCATTACTGGGATTCAAACCACCAGCCTCCCAATCCAAAGTCAACGCCATTACCCACTGAGCTATCCAGCCAAATGGATTGATTAGGACCTCCTCTGACTCTCCACACTCACTGTGGTATAAAAAGGAGAACAGATATTTATAAATTACTCAAAAAAAGGTTCAAAAATCAATACAAAATGTGCAACATTCAACATGTGCAAAAATGTCCCGCGCAAATTAAACCTCAGCTAAAGTGCATTGATAAATTAATTGTTAAGTGCATAAAACCCATGATGTCATATTTACAAAGACCAGAACAATATCCAGGTAAGTGCTCTTTGTTACACTGTGACTGGACGAACTGATCCGATCTGGTGACGCTGCTGTAACAGTGTGAGACTATAACATCACACACACAGATCAGCAGCAGATAAAGACCGTCAGTGTTTCACATTTCAGAACAGAGAACTGCTCTACCACGTCAACTGTTGTCCCACCCCTCCCTCAGCTGGAATGAATGGTGATAAATGACAATCTGCGTTAGGAGCTATTTTTATCCTCTGGACCCCCTCTACTGTACAAATAAAGAACTACACTTGTCAAATTTAAATAATTGAATTCCACTATGCAATAAGGTATAAAGTTTTGCATGCATAAAAATACACATACCAAGTTTTAATAAATGAGACCTACCAGTAGTTTGTTTTGTCTTTTAATGCAGTTCTTTACTGCTCGTGTCTGACCTCTGACCTCCTGGAAGAGGGCTGGTGTTTGATTCAAATCTATTCATAAACAGGTTGGAGTTTGATATGTTTATTATTAGAGTATTTCTTATGGTGCAAAGCCAGTTAAGCAACTTTGATCTTCTATCAGCCAGGTGAGCGTGTGCATTCCTGAGCAGCATGTGCAGACAACAGAGATACTGTACAATGTTGTTGGAGTGTGACCTCTGCTGACACAATGGTAAATGTCTTAATGACAGGATGCTTTCTTTTCTTTTTTTGTTTGCCTCCATAGCGTTACTATAGAGACTCTTGTTTACTGTCATGTCTGTCACTGTGAACACTCACAGGCTGAGGAAACACCCTGAGGCGTAGCTTTACTGTCAGACAGAAACAGACAAAGATAAATCACTTGCCTCCAAAAACCTTCTCCATAGGAAAATCACCAGTGGATGCTCTCACATTATGGTGACAGTACGGCACACACAGCGCTTCTATTTCTGACTTCGTGCCATGTCAAATAATTATACATTATATTATATAAGTGAATAATCGCGGAGACTTGCCCCAGGTGAAGTGCAGGTATGTGACGTCCACCTGCTCAGGCTGACGTTTCAGGGGCGTGACACATGTGTCAGCTATTGAATCTGCACAAGAAAGTCACAGTGAACTCACACAGCAGCCTGCCAGCAACAAAAGCCAGGTTTGTGTCTGATGAAGCAAGGAAATGTTGATTCAGTGTTTGTGGCTTGGCTTTGTTTTCAAGGTTGGATTTATTTTTATTTTTACCCATGGAAAGATATGCTTTATGAGATGAGGTCAGCCTGTTCTGGGGAACCTTCATGCTGCCACATGTTTTGGTACCTCTGTCAGGTAAAGGTGGTGGTGTCCATGTGTCTACTTGTTCTCGATTCAGATGGGCATCTCACCTCGTAAATCACAGTCAGCTCTCATTGGATTCAGGGTTATTCTCCTTGTACTTTTTTAAATATTTAGCCATATATGTTGTTTGACTGTTTGAGTGATTCAAGTGATTGTTAATATTTAAAAGTACGTAAAAGAGCATGCTCCTGATCACCTGATTCTTCTGAGTTTGTCTGTACAGAAACAAGATATCTGGATTTGTTCAGAAAGGCGACATTTTTCCTCTTCTAACTCACACATAACTTGTCCCCAGTTCACTTCAGGAGTTGTTTGATTAGCTGTTTGCAAAGATTTACCACTCCCTCACTGGCTTTTTATTCTTATCCACTCCATTCTTCTTCTTCTCTTTCACACACGAGGTCACGCCTTACTTTAACTTCTGCTCTGTGACACTGCTCACAGTATCAAGCAGATGGATGGGTTATTGTAATTAATTAATATGATTCATGTCTTTAGACAGTTTGTTTACATCTTCATTGATGACTTTTCACTTGTAGAATCACTCCTTTATTGTTAACTCCAGATCATGATTTTTAAATAAACATATCCTGTAAATCCAAAGTATAAAAGCAGGTAGAAAGGTTCAGAGCATCATCAGTGTAAATGCACTATTAATGTATTAAATGATAATAGCTCGGCTCCAGAGCAGATGTCAACACATCTGAAAAGATCCGGCCCAAGCAAACATTTACCATGGGAACCCTTATGAGTCTATAGAGTACAGCATTTACTTTTCAGTATATTAATATTTGCACTTCCCAAAGCTGTGATAAAATTAATGTGTTTGTTCTTTTGTTTAGTTTTCTGATTTAACTCTGGGCTGCACTTAAGTGTTTCGTCTGGTTTTATTCATTTCTTTAAGTAATTACAAGATATGGTAAATCAACAGTGTGGCCAGAACAAAAGAGCTTGAACTCTAATGACAGGAAAGGCCCTGTGTTCATTAGCCATAGGGGTGAGAAGTGTTGCTCAAGAAGTTTTTTTTCCTGTGACTCATTGTGACTCTTTTTTTCTACAACAACAGGTTTAAAAAAATTCAAATTACATCACAATGCAGTCAGACTTTGCCATGTCATGCAGGGAAATACAATACAAACAGACATGATTTTGTTTGTTATATTACAGGATGAAGAAGCCAGGCTCTCATGGCAGACATCTACACTGGTTTCAAATGTTACTCGTCCTCCTACTAGCAGGTAGGTTCTCACATCAGCTATGACAGCTGGAGGTGTTTGGGGGAAAAAAAAGAAAGAAAAAAAAAAGTTTTCAGACAATGGAGCAGAGGCGTCTGTCAGCCAGCGACGTCATCTGGAGCAACAACTCTGCATCTCTATTTATAAACTGTACTGTATGACATGTCTGACACGCAAGTCACTAAGTCATGTAACACACACACACAGTTGAATTCCTTCCTAATTTATTCCATGAGTTGTTATTCTTGTTTGTTTCCTATTACTCAAAACCTCACAATTCTGCGGCTTTTCTCTCAAAGGAGGAAAACATGATGAACAGGAACAAATTCAGAAAGTTACAGTGTATTTCAACAGCACTGCACAACTATGTCTGACACTGAGCTTTCCCTTTTCCTTCCCTTTTAACGGAGACACACAGTATCAGTCTATAAAATGAACTAGTCACACAAGGGACTGAAATGCATGATTAAGGAATTTAGATATGAGCCCTGAAGCTGCTTCGAAACAAACCTCTACCATCCAGTATTACAGCTATAGATCACAATAATCAACATGAAACTAATGAAGGTGAAGTTTAAACATCTCCTCATCCTTTGCTCTGTGGAGACTGACGATGATTGTTTCTCCCATCAGGTCAAACCTCCTGTGGTGAAACATCTGCTGCTCCCACTCTCACCTCTCCTCTCCCACCGTCCACAACAACAACCACTTCACCCACCTCAGGTAAAAGGAGTCAGTCCACTTACTGCAACATCAGCTGACACATCTGTAATAAAACAAATGTCTCTCCTCTATTTCATGAGCTTCTACTGATGAAACACTAGTTGGTCTCTTTCTCTCTCCTGTCTTCAGTGCTTATGCTAAGCTAAGCTAACAGGTTCCAAGCTGTAGCATCGTATTGATCCTTGGCAAATACCTGTTATTCATCTCTTATAAACTTTAAACTTAAACTTTATTTATTTATATAGCACCTTTCATACATGTGAAATGCAACCCAAGGTGCTTTAAAAGTTAAAAAAGGAAGAAAAGAAAAAAAAAAGAAAGAAGACAAACCCAACCCCTTCCAGACGCACATGCGCACATACACACAAACATGCACAACCACTCACTCACTCACTCACTCAGGCATGCACACACAACCACAAATATACACTCGTTAAAATAGGGTAGGCTGGTATGGCCTTATGTCTTCCAGTAAGAAAGTAGATAATGGTGTGCTCTCCAAACTGTTTAACTACTAAAGACAAGTCCTGCATTCAAAATTTTACTTAAGTAAAAGATGTAATGTTTTTAGGAAAATGTGCTAACCATCATAGTGTAAATATAGAGGAAGGGTATTGGTGCATTTCCTAAACAAAATCATGACAGAGGGTTTGTGTCGTGCTTTAAGTCAAGAATATCTCGGTCTGTGCTGCATTCATCTTCACCATAATCTATAAAAATCTGTCTCATGCTCCTTTTTACAGCTGTTTTCTACTTTCTCAACATTGCTGTGGAAGTTGTTGGACCGAACAAGAATGAATCAGATATTGAGGACTGGGTATGTTGGGAATTGGTCAGACAAGTTGCTCGTTAAAGTGCTGGATTTATGATGACAGTGTCCTGTAATTAAAACTAATGAGCATCTTCTGTTTCTGCTCTTTTGCAGCTCTACCAAGTGTTTCAAAACGAGCTGGAGAGCTGTGTCTCTCCAACAACAGCCTCTCCACAAACTACGTCTGCAAGCACTGCGAACGAGACCACAGCAACAGCAACAACAACAACAACTAATAACACAACAATTTCAATGACACTGGAAAGTAACACAACTACAGCCACAATGTCAACAACACAGGAAAGTAACACAACTACAACCACAATGTCAACAACACTGGAAAGTAACACAACTACAGCCACAATGTCAACAACACTGGAAAGTAACACAACTACAACCACAATGTCAACAACACTGGAAAGTAACACAACTACAGCCACAATGTCAACGACACAGGAAAGCAACACAACTACAGCTACCACACTAACAACACTGGAAAGTCACACAACTACAGCTACACCGTTGTCAACAACGTTCGAAAGCATCACAACCAGAGCTACCACAC
>OMNW01029090.1:0-15931 GCA_900303245.1 Selene dorsalis | reverse complement strand
CCATGACAGCAACTTGTGTTAGATCTGTTTGTATTGTACTAGAATAATATTTCATGAGACAGACCTGTTATTTATTGATGTTCATGTGTCTTTTTTTCGTCATAGTCAAAATGGAAGAAATGTGGTTGTAGAGCTGGCAGAGCGATGCCTGCTGAAGCCTTTTACAACTCCCAGCCCGAATGTGACAACCACACAACCCAGCACCACCACCACACCTGTAAAAGTCACTTCACCCCCACTGACCACGACGGCCGAGCCCCTCAACACCACCACCACCACCACATCTGTAAATGTTACGTCACCCCCACTGACCACAACAGCTGAGCCCCTGAACACCACCACCGCTGCCAGCACCCCAGCAACCACTGAAGCAGGTTTGTTATCACATCAGTGCTGTGTGTGTCTCTGTCGTATCATTATAGCCTCACTGCAGTGTCCCTTTTTACATTTTGTTGCCTGCAGCTGAGAGCCAAGCCAACGCCCTCCTTGAGCAGACCAGGAACGTGTCCGCACTGAACTCCAGCCAGGTGGATCAGCTGGTGTCTCAGCTGGAGAACCTTTTGTCCGGCCCGAACGTCAGCGTTGCTCTGGGAAACACCTCTGTCCACATTGTCAGTAATCTGCTGGGTGCACCTGCTGAGACGTTGGCCGACTCCTCCAACAGGTTACACATTCATTTATTTCATGTGCTCATAAATATTTAGTGCTGTTATAGAAATTAAATGCAGTGGTTCCCAACCTTTTTGTCGCCTCCAGCCATTTTTATATTGAATGTCTGCTTACAGATTACCAAACTAGGGGAAACATAGAGACTGAAATTGGAGCATAAATGTTCTCTAAACCCCTTTGCTGCTCAAATTGACAAATAAAAATTTAGGCAGAGATCCTTCAGTCAATCTCTTTGTTTTGTCTTTTGAATTTTATGTAGTGTTCAATACTGAAAAGCAGCTGTGACCCAAACCAATTAATTTATTTTTCATCAGGATTATTAACATCGTCGATACAGTGGGATTGAAGCTGGTTATTGATGAACAGGCTGAGACCCTCTTGTCCCCAGCCGTGGCTCTGTCGGTGAAGCCAGCAGATGGCGCTAACTTTCAGGAAACATTTTTTTCCATCTCAGACCCAAGCAATGTTCAGGTATGACATGAATGTTAGAGTTAATATAATATGATAAAACATAATATATTACAGAGTAGTATGATATAATAAACTATAATGTAATTGCAGGTCCGTGGAAATGCCAGGCTGAGGAGGAATGTGAGAGCTGACTCCTTAGTCCCTCAAGGCTCCATTAGACTTCCTCCCTCTCTGACGCAGAATTTAACCTCTGAGGAGCAGCAGCTCGTCTCAAGAGTCCAGTTCAATTTCTACCAGAGGAGCACAGTGTTTCAGGTTTACACACTGAATAGGTGTCCTTTTCAGACTACGTCATCATTAGCTCAGGAGAACATTTAGTCTCTTGGCTTTTGATTAGACACAGAAATTTGTAATGTATCCGTGTTTACAATTACATGTCACTGTTTGAATTTTTTAAATGCTAATTGAAGCACTGTGTTGTGACAAGTTGTGTTATGTCTTTATGTCCATACAGGACAGGTCCATGGGACAACGCAAACTTAACAGTGGCATCCTGGGAGCGAGTGTGGCCAACCTGTCAATCAGAGGGCTGGCGGAGGACGTTGTAATTCACCTGAGGAACATGGAGCCTGTTCCAGTGAGTCAGTTGTTACGCACCGCCTGTTTCCACGGAGACAAAATGCATCATATCCAGTTAGAGATTGTAAACTGATTGACAGATGCTCTTGTTCCTTTTCCCCTGACTATAGGCTAATTTTGTGGCTACATGTGTTTTCTGGGACTTCACACTGAATGGTAAGTTTAATTGTCTGTTTTTGTCAACAATGTCGATCAGACTGGACAAAGATTAAACTGGGATTTGTGTTTTTTCTGACAGATGAGTCAGGCGGTTGGAATCCAAATGGCTGTTCAGTCCGAAACAGCACAGACAATGAGACAGTTTGTGGCTGCAACCATTTAACCAGTTTTGCGATCCTGCTGGTAAGAAGAAGATCAGTTTCTCATGCATCCTTATGTTTTATGATAATTAATTTAATCCTATTTTAAATCCCAATTTAACCATTTCCTCTCTGCTGTACCAGGACCTCTCCAGAGAGCCTGTAACCAGTCGTCTCCAGGCCACCATCCTCACCTTCATCACATTCATTGGCTGTGGAGTCTCTGCCATCTTTCTGTCCATCACTCTCCTCACCTACCTGGCCTTTGGGTGAGAATTTCCCTCTATATGATAAATCACACATACCCAATATATCTTTATCACAGTTGAAGTGAAGAAGAGACAACACTTTTCATTTTTGGTGCAGACATTTTTATGACGATTCATTCATCATTCATTGTGTTTCATGTTGTTTTACAAATCACTTGACCCCTGCAGGAAGTTGCGTAAGGACATTCCCTCCAAAATCCTGATCCAGCTGTGTCTGGCTCTGCTGCTGCTCAACCTGGTCTTCCTGGTGGATGCCTGGCTGGCCCTCTACCCGGAGGCTGTGGGCCTCTGCATCTCCACTGCCTGGTTCCTGCACTACTTCCTGCTGGTTTCCTTCACCTGGATGGGACTCGAGGCTGTCCACATGTACTTGGCTCTCGTGAAAGTCTTCAACGCCTACATATCACGCTACATGCTGAAGTTCTCACTGGTCGGCTGGGGCATACCCATGGTCGTGGTCATTATAGTCATCGCAGTTGACAAGGATAACTACGGTCTTGTCTCCTATGGAAGGTTTTCAGATGGGACTAGTGATGAATTGTGAGTTTTTTCTCAGATCCCATATTTGCAGTTACATACAAACTGAAAACACTCCACAAATATTAAGATGCAACTGAATAAAGAAGTACAAAAAACTAACCCTTTAATTCTCTCCATCAGCTGCTGGCTGAAAAATGACATTGCCTTCTACGTGGCTGTGGTGGCCTATTTCTGCGTCATTTTTCTCTTTAACTTCATCATGTTCATCATGGTGCTGGTCCAGCTGTGTCGGATCAAGAGGCAGAACCCTCACAACATGCAGCACCGCTCCATGATGCAGGATGTGCGCAGTGTGGTGGGGATAACCATCCTGCTGGGCCTCACCTGGGGCTTTGCCTTTTTCGCCTGGGGACCTGTGAACCTGGCGTTCATGTACCTCTTCGCCATCTTCAACAGCCTGCAAGGTCAGTTCATTCTTTACTGAGGATTCGCATGATAATAGGAACCATTAAAATCCCAGAGGCTGTGTTAACAATGTACCAGTTGCTTGAAGCTAGCAACATGACCTCACTGATGTAAAAAGAGGCAAAAATGACCGGGCAAAGATCCAAATCAGACTGGTTGTAAACATGCAAACATTTAAACCACATTGTCAAAACCAGATGTGTGTACAGCTTTGGCAAATATAGTAGATGTGGGCCTGGGAACTAGCTGATGTTTATAAAGGACATAAAGTACAATGTTATGGATAAAAGGAACAAAGGCCAAAACTACTACATAACTTGAAGTTGTAATGTCACCTTTTAATAGGGTGCAATTTCAGTGTGGTAATGTACAAAAGATGTTATGATATGAGGGCAAAAGTTAAGCACTTAATGCAAGAGAACTATACAAACATTACTGTGAGTGTGTTCATGTGGTTGTATTGTAATTAGCAGCTACAGTGTACAATAAAAGGTGACTAACATTAAGCACTCTGATAGTTTTCAGACCCCGAAATGACATATGACCTTACCCAGACAGACTGTTCATGCAGAACACAGGAAGGAAGGACAAACTGATAATGTCAATTTCAATTTAAAGTCTTTTTTTCATGTCCAGGTCGATGTATCACATCTGTAAGTCCAAACTAATGACAATGTCCATAAAAATTCTGTTTCTGTTTATTTTTTCTGTAGGTTTCTTTATATTTATTTTCCACTGTGCGGTGAAGGAGAATGTGAGGAGGCAGTGGAGGACCTACCTGTGCTGTGGCAAAATGAGACTCGCAGAAAACTCAGGTTAGAAATGTTCACCTTACATTTCACAGCTCTAACAGTCCAGTTCGTTTTAGCTTTAGATCTATTTGACCTCTGATTCCTTCTCCTGCCTTTAAAGTTGAACATCCTAGGCCACTAAATGCACAATGATGGGGATTATGTTACACACCGATTTCATTGTGGTGTTTGTTTTCACAGACTGGAGTCGCACTGCAACGCAGAAGACAGTGAAGAAGTTGTCAGTGACCAGACTGACGTCGTTTCACTCTTCAGACTCCAACAACTTATCCAGCACCACTTCTTTTCTTGTCAGTGACTCTTCAGATCACATGACTGGCATTGGTAAGTGGAGACAGTCCAAGCTCTTAATGTCACTGAGACTTTGAACCAATAACTGACAATTAGATTACAAACTCATACTCAACTTAATATAGCTCTTGGTTTTAGTAGCAGAACTAGATCCAGTGACTTCCAGCGTTATCATATAATAATTCAACATTACAACACTGTTGTGTGGTGTTGTAGGTAACCCCGTGGGCGACAGAGCTATCACAGCTGATGAAGAGCCCCATATGGATGTGATACTCAACGAGGGCAACAGGCAACGTAGAAGCCGACAAGCACACTGATCTGAAATGGGACTCTTATCTTGAAATACTTGTGCTGTACATACTGTAAATTAATAGGTAATTTATGACTTTTATGACTAAATGAGGAATGTAAAGCTTAATTATGTATTGCACTTGATTTTTAAACTATATTCAAACATTCACTTGATACCAGCCTGTATTCCTGTGTAAAGTGATGTGAAGTGACCACTGTTGAGTGAGCAACAGTGTTCACTTCAGTACTGTCTGGCAAAAATCTCAGCTTCTGTAAACAAACACTCATATTCTGCTGGTAAATCTTACATCTACTTTTCACGGTAAATGTCAAACATGAAGTCAAGCTTATTAAATACCTCACGTTCAAAATATTTACTGCTTGGGCTTAGTTTGAACCCACAACATAACATTTAAAGGAAGAGCTAATGAGTACTTCTGTTTAATTCTGGCCAACGTTCAGATTGTGACTGTAAATGACTGAAGCATCATCTAAAGGAAATAAATCACAATTACTGCAGCTTATTAGACAAAGAAGCATTAACCTGTTTGTCAAGATCGATGACAGCTCACTATCCTGTACTGACAGCCAAGGAGGCAATAGTACTTCTTACAGCTGCAACTAATTATCACTTCTATCAGTGATCAATCTGATATTGATTATTTTCATTCTATCACTTAATTATTTGGAATGTTAAGTGTTTTCTTGAAATTTCATTCTGAACAACACTATTTCTTTTTATCAATGATTCATTTCCAGCTACTGAAACATTTTTCCACCATTTTTCCTGAAAAGTTGTCTTCACTGATTCGTATTGATGCTTTTCATTTCTTTCGGAAAAAAAAAAGAAAAGTCAAGACATTTTTCCCCAAAACATTTTAATTGCAGATGGTCACAAAACTTTTGTTTCAAGTGGGACAGAACAGCATTTGGTGAAATCATATAGAATAAATAAATGTAATTGAGTCCCACAGGGTTGATCGCGCGTAAACGTGCTGTGTACTGTGTATGCAAGCTACATTCACTGTCCGTTACATGCACCTAATTCAGTCTTAAAAAAAACTAAAAAAAAAAACTTAAAATATATCAGGAGAAAGCAAGGTGCTAATAAAACATGACATAAAAACAGCACAAGCACAGAGGCGCCATTAAAGTGGTGGAATTGTTTCCCTTTTAAAACATATTTGGACTTCAACACTTCAGTCTCTCCGGGCGTGATCACATTGCCTTGATACAACCCGAAAGAATCAAATCACATTTGAGCGGCAGTAACAAAAATAGAGCTTAAAAGCGACTCACTTCAGCTGGGCTGAGTCTATAGATTTGCCTATCACACATTTGAGCTCATAACTCAAAAGAAAAAAAAAAACTAAAGAAAACGAGAGAGAACACACACACATACACACACACTTGTTCTACGATGAGTTACACCTCATTATCAGTGTATCAAATCAGTGTTTCAACAACTAACAGCTCCTTCAGAGTACATGCAAATGGACAATCCAAATCAAGTAACACAAATGAAATACAACGTAAGCTGCAACAATGGTAAATGGTAAACAACAGTAAAACAAACAAAAGAGCAGGAAAGAGAAGGAAGATGAAGATAGAACAGGATCAATAGATCGGTGATGATGTAACTGTCTCTGTATCTCTGAAGATGTGATCAGACTGAATGAAAAGTGAATTTCCATTTTCACTTATTCACACCAACTTGTCTGCTGGAGTGTTTTACAATCTGTGCTTATAATCCAAATCAACAATACAGTCACAGCTGTAACTCGCTGATCATAGGCATAGACTGCTCTTTGTATATGTGTGTGTGTGTGTGTGTATGGTGGGCCTGTGGAAGTGTGAGCGACTACAGACTTAAAACCAAACATTTGACAGTGTAGGATTTTTTTTCCTCTTTTTTTCTTTTTTTTTTTTAAACTAACGATGCATTTATCATCACTTTACTTGAGAATGCTAATTTGCAGTGACGAACCATTTTTAGTTCTCAGGGTCACACACAAGCTCAAACATGTCGGTCAAACAATTAAGTTCTTCAGTGAACTCAGTCTTACTGGAGTTTTGTCCTCCTTTCAACTTTGACTTTTCTTTCTCAGTGCACCTTTGAAGTATGTGAGGTTGTAACATAATCCTCTACTTATCTTTCTCTGTGTTACCTATAATTTTCATGCCATGTTCAGTCTGAGCACACCTTTGAGGCTACAGCAGGAGCAGGAAATGTAGAGCTTTCACGTTCCAGCTGCTGAGGATTCAAGCAGAGAAAATTGGAGGCATCTACTTCTTCCATATGGTGTAGAAAACCCATCTGATTCATTACAGTTAAGGATCATACACAACAAAAGCCTGACTGCAAACCTGTTCAGCGTGACTGTGTTTACACCCGATGAAAGGATACAGCTCCAAGTAGGAGGGCACACACACCACCTCTTTGGAGAAGTCCACAGGACACGAGAGCTTTCCCAGCTGTTCTTCATACAGACTCAGTGCCTCTGTCAGATTCACACTGTTACCCTGACAACAGGAAAAAATATATACCACTTTACACACTGAACTCAAACTGAATTTAACATTAAAACCCTGAACATGACGAAAAAAGAAGAATTTCATCCCTGCTGTTTGATACCAATGCAGTTTTCGCTTTCCTTTCAATTATTGCTCACTAAACAAATATGTGATGAATATATATTAACACCAATATTACCAGTTTGCAGTCGTCACACACAGGAGGAGACTCACCTGTGTGAAATATTTCCCAGCTGGGTGCAGGACTTTTATTGACAGGTCTAAGATGAGACGCAGGAACTCCCATGTCGAGTCTTTAAAAAACAGTTCAGACATGCAAACACAGGTTGAGAAAATACTTCGCTCTACTGCATTTATGCAAATCCTCAGATTATGTAAGTACAATAGGCCTTCAGAAAGCATTCAGACACACTCAGATGTAATTTTTAAATTGATAAAAAGGTGCAATTCTTTGCAGATTCATCCACACAAGTATAGAGTAAAAGGTCTAAATGGATGTAGACTAATGGGCAAAGACGGTTTTATACTTCAAATATGAAAGTGAGTGGGTCTGAATATCTTCTTAAGTCACTCTGCATAAGCACTTTATTTTGAAAATACAGAAACCTTCTTCTGGCTCTGTGGATATTGGGACTGCAGTGAGGTCATTAATTACGTAGTCAAACATCCGTCCCTCCTGGACATACTTCTTCAGCACAGGGACACAGTCCTCAACGAGTATCTGTTGATGCACAAGACAAGAAAAATCCAATTGATTGTGTCAACAGCACGACTACTAACCAATTAGATTGCTGGAAAGACAAGTCATTATTAAAGGATTTTGAAAAAGACACAGGAATTAGTACTGCTAGTAACAAAGAGCAGCGAAACTCATTTTCTGTTGTGTTTTCACATTCAGACACTACATGCACAAATCACTTTTTAACTTTATGCATCTAATTCTCAGAAATAAAATAAATGAATATTACTCGCTCCATACTTAAACAATTAAATTATCATAAGAAAGCTGTTTTTTCTACAGTCTGTAAAGCTCCTTGTTCTTCACATATGACACAGGTCTGAGCTGAATCAGAAAACAGGCTGCTGTGAACCAGCTTCTCTCACTTGGTAACAGTCTCCCTTCAGGTTGTCGAGGATATTGCCGCAAGTCTTCCTCATGTGCGCTCTGCACCCGTCTATCACCTTCTGGTCAATGTAAACACTTTGTTAAGGAAACATCAATCAGATGTAAAATTATACATTACAACACTGGTGAACTGATGAGAAACAAAACCACACTGCCTGCCCACACACAAAGTTTAATTCTGCAATTTATGAGGGAATCAGACAACTCACTGATCAATGGCAGCAACAAAACCGATTCAGTAAGGTAAAGTCAACATTATAATAAGGAGGGGAAAAAAGCAGTATAGAGCCAATAAAGGATATCTCCACCATGGTGATCATCTTTGGCTTTTGTTTGACCACCTCAGCGAGGATGCCTCCGTCACCTCCTCCTAGTATCAGCACCTCCTTTCCAGCGTAATTCTCTTTTCCACTACCTATTATGGCCTGGGTGTAGGCCAGATCACTCTCTGCCAGGTCTGCGAAGCAAATGAGTCATTTCATAGAGATTAACAAACATTATCAGCACATCTTACTGAGGGATGTATCATGTAGGACATTAAATATGTGTCTCATTAATATTACTTATATATAAATATAATTTAATCTTGTATCTACAATTACAACATAGTGTTGCGTTGTTTACACTTACTGACGTCTCCATTGAGTACTAGGATATTTCCAAACTGCTGTGAGTGCAATATTTTTATGTTTTGGTATGCAGAATCTTCTTCATACACCACCCGGTCAATGTCATATTCGATTAGTCTGCCGTCAGCTGTGGGCCAGTACCGGTCAACTTTTGCCCCTCGCATGAGGGCTGGGAGCCTTTAGGGGAGATGAACAACACAGTTAATCAATATAAATGCAACATGGCAAGGTGCATTAAAAACAATAATCACATTGTGTAACACAAACCAGACACTCACCTTTTAATCCGTGTAATATTGCCTTTTAAGAGAACCTTTAGCTTCTTTTCCAGTGCATTTAAAAGCTGTGAAGTAAAAGTCCCACACACAGGTGTTACTTTGGCTTTGCAGAAAATAATGCAAAGTATGCAGTTGATAAAATATCACCTACATTGTCTAGTTGTGCAATGTTGTCGTCTTCATAACACTGCACATCAATGGTGACCAACCCGTGGGAGTGCACACGCAGAATAACAAGCCTGGGAAATGAAAAGATGTTTCACGTTTGTTGTTTCCTCTTTGCAAAAAAAAAAAAGAAAAAAAAGAAAAAAAGAAGGTCTTTGCCACTCTGTACTGCTGTGTGAACAACTTCCAACATGTTAGTGCTGCAGGTAAAAAGTCTCGTCATGTTAGTGGAATTAAAAACACCACAACTCAGACACCAGATCTCAGGTCAGGTCAGGTCAGTGCACATTAAATTATCGCACCCACTGCAATGAACAGGATTTGCTGCCAGATACATTTTAATTAACAACTCAATGTTTCGCTTTGTCTCATATTTGAAATCTGTGATACATTTACTGAACCATCTCTCTGCTCTGTTCATCTGAATGTTACTTAATTTGTTCCTTGTGCTCCTGTGTATTTCAGAATATTTTTTATTTCACAACAACTATGGGTAAAACCTGATGAGGAAAGTGCTTAACTAAGCAATTAGCTTTGACCATTTCTGGTAATTAATCCACACCACCCTTTAACAAAAGGAACTCTGACCACCATTAGGACACACAGTGGTAAGAAAAGGTCCTTTGTAAATAAGCACGGACACCTTTAGTAAATTTTAAGACATGTACGACAACTTTAAACTCCAACAGCAAACAGTGGCTCTTTGTGAGTGCTTCTGTTGCTGCTGCTGCTGCTCAAAAACAACACCAGGTCTTTGTGGTTCATTCAGACCAATCAACTCAAACATCTCACCCACAGTTTCCACTCCATGACAGTGCAGAGCTGTGGGTGAACTCATGAAGACATTTCCACCGTAACAGTCTTCAGTCTTGTTTTGGCTCACATTCATGTTTTACACAGAACATGTGAAATACTGTCATTTCAGGTCCTGCTTCCCAGATCGTAACTGCAGCCAACTTTCTTTCATGCTCTTGTAAACACACTAATCAGAGTCTGTGTCATGTGATGTGCATAATGTGTGTCATTTCACAGACAGGAAGAGAAAAGTCAGGGCTGACTGGTTAGCATGCTAAGGATACTTCATACATATACATCACTGCTTAACGTGCATGTTTGTGCAACATGTTGAACTCATATTACGTGAAGTATTCTGAAAATGTTTCATCCATGGTCTATAGACCACCAAAGAAAAGAACAAAGCATTACCAGTTAAAAAATGTGCACAAATGCTGATCTTACCGGCCATTCTTGCCTACAAAAGTAGCAAGGTATCCGTGGCCATTTGTGTCATGAATAGTCTCTGTCATTTCCTGCTCATGAAATATGGACAGCAGGGCAGGAACCGTGGAAGCAGAGTCAACTGTGGAAAAAGCACAGAGTGTGGGGTGGGGGTTGGGGAGGGAACACCAGTGTAAACATGCTTAATTATAAGTCAAGATTCATTAACAGTTATTCATAAGAAATGCATGCATTAACAATGTGTATTTAAGCAAAAGTACTTATTATGAAGATAGAATGGTTCCTGAAAGTGTAGTAGTGTCAGGATTATTACTGATCACACAGACTGTAGCTGGTCAAGGGTGAGCTCATTTTACCTTTTTATATTTTATTAAAGGAATCACCATCAGTCAGAGGCTTAAATACAACACCACCAACTCCCGATCAAGTACTTATGTAGCATCTGACGCAGTCAATACAATAACACATCTTAATATATTGTAGTATTTTAGTGTATTTTTCATTTTCTTACACAACTACTTCTGTCACATTAAAATTGAACATATAGTTAACATACTATGTAATATAATTTCATTTAAAATATAACGATATAATACAACTTAACATTTAACTCATGATCAGTTTATAAAATAGGTATAATGCTGAATATTAAACAGTCCATATCAGTCCCAGCTAAAATAACTTCAAAAAAGGCAGTGTGTGACATTTAATTTAATTTTAATGTAGTTTTTTAGACTTGCGGTGAATAACTACAAAAATGGCCAAAGATACGTCACTTCCTAAGCGACAACCACGGGTCGAATGTAGCATTGAATGTACTTTATTCGCATTGTTAGCCGGAAAGATACTGAGCTGTAGTCCAGAGCAACGACACTGAACGCACCATAACTACATGTGTAACAACGCACGTCCATGTACAAGACATTAAAATTACACATTTAACCATAACGACGAGTTTTACACCCGAGTGTGTCCAAAAATTAAGATGTGGGCGCCGATATCTGCCATGTTTCATCCAAATCGATACGGCGGTTCTGGTTTGAAGGGCAATGACAGACTAGCAGGGTGATGGTAGCAGGCTAGCCCGTTAGCTAGCACGCAGCCCTGATGCAGTGAGTGCAACCAGGATGCACTGAGGGCAGCAGCGGCTCGTCGCCTTCCTCTTACCTGCCGTGGAGAGGCTGAAGTCGAGGGTGTAATGTCGCAGTGCCATGTCTGTGTGCAACCGTCATCCATGCCTGGAATAGGCAGGCTGCGAATATTTATGTGCAGAGACAGAGGGAGGGCCCTGCTACCACTGCTGTTAACACGACCCACTGCACTTGCCAAACCAGGCGTGGCTACTGCGCTGCTACAGGCGAATGCGGCGACCGAGAGCAGAGAGCAGCAGCTGAGTCGAGAGGGAAATCCTCCTCTGAGACCTACCAGTCCTGTGGGGTTAGGTAGTGGAACAGCATTTGCACATATACACGGAGAGTTGTGCAGTTGTATTTCAGTCAGGTTGTGACTTCTGCACGAGAATCACATATATACATTTAACATGTGGACAGTACTGTGGTGCGCCTCCTTTATATAATCTCCCTGCACTTTGCACAAATGCAGCATTCTTTATGGTTTCACCAAGGTTCCTACTGCACTGATAGCTCGTGCCCTTTAATTGCAAGTCGCTGTGGAATAAATGCAAATGTACTGTAAATACTACGACTTGACATGTACTCAAAAAAAAAAGAAAAAGCAAATCTTCCACCACATGTGTAACATAAGACACATAAGTGTGTTTTTACATTGGTGTTTAGTGCAAGGCAGTGTAACTTATAAAAGATAAAATATATAAGAGGGTGCACAAAACAGAAAGAAAGAGGAAGAAAAAAATATTCACAATGATATTTGTGTCAGTGCTAATACATAAAAATCAGTGCTAATACATAAAAATGCAGCTGTTGTGGAACAGAGGTCCTCTCAAAAGAAAAACCTTCTGTACGATTCTGTTATGTAAAAAAAATGGGAATTAACATGCATGAATTTATTGACAACCCATCCTTCTTATCTAAAGTGGAAAGACAGAGATGATGAGACTAGCTCAAGGTTCGCTGTGCCAAAAGGCGAAGAGCAGGTATTAAATGATGTTGTTGTCAAGTCAACAACATTGGTTCAGTATAGAGCCCACAGCCCTGCCAAGGCCAATCAAGTCCAAACACACCAGTCAGATTTAGATTATCTGCATCAAATAACACGGATGTCAACATCAACATAAAATCCAATCATTAATTCCTGGGTAATTCACAAAGGTGATAGAAAAAGGCCCAATGTTGCAATGTAAAAGACAGTGCTAAATATAATTCCTGTGTCTGCCTCTGTTGTTTACATGTCATGCTCACCAACTAGACTCATTAAAGTCAGGACATTAGTATGTTTATTTTGCATGTTAAATATGAAAAGAAGCGAGTAAAATGATTTTTTTTCTGCATGCAAAGTTTATTCACAGGAGCTAAATGAGGTCAAATAGACATCACAACATATATAGGTTTTTAACAAAACGTAGGACATCAGCACATAACAGCTGGTTACTTGAAAAGAAACACTGCACATGCACGAAAGAGGATAATGCGATGATGAGATTTGGACGAGCCCTCACAGGTCAGGTCAGTATGTCTGTTACTAAACAAAATATCTGATACAGATCCATTTCCTTCCACTTAAAGTCATAAAATAAGAATAAAAAAAGAATAAATGGGGCCCGAGTGTGTCATGTTGCAAATCTCACATCAGTAACCATGACATATTTAACATATATGATTTCAAACGCATAGATAGAATATTTTTAAATCTCACAAACTCTTACAAAATCGTGTCAATAGCATCATCATTGCACCAGATGACTCACGTGGTGTGGTTGAAGTAGCAGATTCACATGACACAAAGCCTCACTGCAGGTTTGTATCACACACAGGGAAGACACAACAGAGGCAACTATTTCAACTGTTAACACACTCACATTACAGAGTTATTACCACAAATGTGTGCTCTCATGTATATGACTGCCCATCACGGTGACACAACCTGGTTTGACCTAATTAAAGTCAATTGAACCTCAATTCAGATAATAACACCAGGATCATGTCAGCTGTGTTTCTGAGGTGGTAAAGATCATATGATCAATATTTTTATAACAGTGAATCAAAGGTGTGTCTCATAGAGATGAAGCTAAGGAGAATTATGGCTTGAATTTGCAACTCAACTTGTAACTGCTCACTGTGTAGATGTGGAGCCTTTCTGGATCACTCTCTCAGCTCCAATTGCTTTGTTTTTAGTGAAAAAACGCTCAAAAGAAACTAATTGTACACAAACACAAAGTTAGCGACCGCCTTTGTGGATCGTTTAGCATCTTATGTTTATATGTTTCCTTCAGGACCTGGCTGAGACCAAAAACAGAGCTAAAATATTTGAATACTGGACATAATTAATGTCAATGTTGGTCCATCACTGATGATTACATTAATGATGTAGGTAACAGTTTGCAAATGAATTCACTGTATCATCTAAATTGGTGGCATCTTTCCTACAAACCACGCTGCATTGAAACCTTTGACATCATTCTGTCACAAATCACAACTGCAACATCAGATAATGTTTCTTAGCATTGTTAAAACTGCCCACATCCACAGCAACTGCAGCAGCAGCACATCTTCAGAAAGTAAACCCACCACAATCAAAGGAATCAAAATCAGAGTCTGCAACTTCAAAGTCAAAGCTGTTGAAGTGAGGGGAGTCCAGCGCTGGGCTGCAGGTGTGGTACGCTCCCGCTTGTCCCATGCCGGAGAAATCAGTGTTGAGTGGGAGGTCAGCAGCTTTGGCTTCCAGATTAGCGGGCGAGCATGCCCCCAGGTAACCCATTGCAGAGGACGCCGCAGCCCCTCCCATCAGCAGATAAACCGCCCTCATCGCCTGGGCGTTATTGATACTGCCATGACGCAGGCAGCCTGATGAGCGCACACTTCCTTTGTTATTCTTGGTACGGGGAGAATTCCTCCCTGTTGAGTTCAGTGGTTAAAAACAATACACGTTGTACAAGTTATTATTTACACCAACAAACAGACCAGATAAAAAGTAATTGCAGCTTACAATTTGAAAATGTATCAATAAACTCTACAACTTGATAGGAAATGTTTGAGCACACATGCTAAACTCACCAGTCTCTCTTGCAGTGGGGGTCATGGGTCCTGGGGAGGGAGCCTCTCTGTCACTGATGGGGGGAGCCCCTGGATCTTTGTCTGGGATTTGCTCAGGCACCAGATCATGGAGAGTGATGTGTGGTGGTGGTGGCACCTGGTGTCTCCTACAAGGACTGAGAGGTGACGAAAGACTCTGTAGGAAATAAAATGAGAATGATTTAAAAAAAAAAGGCGAGAATTTCAGGATCTCATCAAAGAAATCAATAAATAATAAATATATCCACAGTTTTCATCCAGTGATACAAGCAAGTCAGAGTTTGCAATGTAAAATGTCGAAACATCAACAAACTTTTGTACTGACAGCCAAGGATCACCTGCCTTTTCCTGTACTGTCATCATGTGGCTCTCATTTGCTGTTCTGGGCTATAATTGGATGGATTGCCATGGTTGGCGATCAGTGTTTACAGATTCAACACGTTCACCAAAAACAAATACATTAATAATAAACATGTCTGAACTCACCTTTTTCACTTTTTTCAGCACGTTCAGCCATTGACTGCAGGAAAAGTGGTGAGAATGGTCATGTCATTGAAAACCATTGATTTATTAATGCATCAGATCAAATGCATGGCTGTGAAAGAACTGGAATAACTGTTTGCAGGACCAGAATGAACAGTGTTAGTGTCTCTCGGAGACGCCTGCCCTGTCGGGCGCACCTCCTGCTGCTCAGTGCTGTTGTCAGTGGTGTGATTACACATGCACACATTATGGTTATGTACTATGTGACACGAGTAATTAAATAATGGCTTTCTTGCTAAGACTTAGATGAAGAGGTTGATACCACTCTGTTGTCTCTCTAATAAACATGAAGCCATGACCAGTTTAGGTTTGCATAGAACCTAGAAAAAAGAAAATGGCTAACTCTCTAAGCCAGGGATGTCCAAACTATTCCACAAAGGGCCGCCGTGGCTGCAGGTTTTTGTTCCAACCAAGCAGCAGCACACCAGACTTCACTCATTTAATCAACTGATCTCAGTCTTCAGACAGTTGATTGATCAAACTGTGTGCTCTTGGTTGGTTGGAACAAAAACCTGCAACCACAGGAATAGTTTGGACATGCCTGCTCTAAGCTCTCTTAAAGGTTAAGAGGAACTCCAC
>OMNW01029089.1:0-22128 GCA_900303245.1 Selene dorsalis | reverse complement strand
CAGTTCCGGTCCCGGTTCCGGTTCGGGTCCCGGTCCCGGTTCCGGGTCCGGTTCGGGTTCCGGTCCCGGTTCGGGTTCCGGTTCGGGTTCCGGTCCCGGTTCCGGTTTGGGTCCCGGTTCAGGTTCCAGTCCCGGTTCCGGTTCGGGTTCCGGTCCGGTACCAGAACCAAGACCAACAGAACCGGAACCGGTACCAGAGCCACAGTGGAAACCGGACGTTACAGGAACCGGAACCGGGACCAGAACCCGAACCCGAACCGGGACCGGAACCCGAACCGGGACCGGTACCCGAATCGGGACCCGAACCGGAACCGGGATCGGAACCCGAACCGGAACCGGAACCGGGACCGGAACCCGAACCGGGACCGGGACCAGATCCGGGATCCAGGCAGGGACCAGAACAGGGACCAGGAACTGATATGTTCCGACGCTTCGGCGACATCTGCTGTATTTGACTTTACATGGCTTTGAACTCTGGCTAATTTCCTTTCAAAGACTTGAAAAGTGACATAAGTCAAAAAGTCTAGCTACACACTAATCCAAAATGGCTCCCATGAAAAAGCCCTCACTTCACTAGTCGTGTGTTTTAATGCTGATTGTTTCACTTTGTTTCTTAAAGAATCTGAGGTGGGATATTGAATCATCGGGTCATCTAGTGGGGAAAGTTACAAGTACTTCTCTCTAAGTGTAGGAGAAAGGGTGGTCCTCACTCCATCTGCACACTTCCCTGGAGCTCACTATGATGCCCATACAGGAATGTGTGTGTGTGTGCGTGCTTATTCATCATGTGGCTTTTGAATACAGTATAGTTTTCTTTAGGGAAGTCCCGGGCCCAGAGGTGAACCAGGATACCCAGGGACACCAGGAGTCAGGGTTAGTGAACTGTTCGTGCCAAAAACATAATGCATCTGACAGTGGGTTGATATATTTTGTTTTATGTGTTGTCTTTAAACTCTCTTTAGGGTGAAAAGGGAAGCATTGGTCTAACTGGTCCACCTGGAGATGTGAGTTGACTTTGTACTCCTCTTTTTCAGTATTTTCAATGCTATTTTAAAAGTTGTGCAAGAGAAAAACGTGTATAAACCACTTTGTTAGTCCTTGTAATTTCTTCTGAAATGAGAAATATGAGTGACTGTCCCTATCCCTAGACTATGTTTTCACCATATGACCATGGTGGTTTTGTTCACAGATAATTGGGTCTGAGCCACTCAAAGGACACCGTGGAGATCCTGGTTCCCCTGGTTCCCCTGGGCTTCCTGGACATCGAGGTAGATCAGTGGCATAAAAAGCCTCTACCATGATTCTTTTATTGTGTTAGTGGTGGCTATAACTCATCAGACTTGCAAATATAGTATTAACAAGTTACTATTCTCCTGTCAGGTGTTTTGGGGTTTCCTGGACCAGATGGACCTCCAGGTGTGCAGAAAAGAGGCTGTCTATATATCTATTTATTGTTAATAAAGAGATATGACTTTTGATATGTCTAAATATATAGGTCACAGTCTCTCTTTCTCTCTTTGTGATAAACAGGCCAGGTATCTGGGTATTATGTGCCAGGCCCACAAGGTCCCACTGGTTTTACAGGTCCCAAAGGGGACCCTGGGGAGCCTGGGAGTATTTATACTGGACCTCCAGGTCCTGATGGGAATCCTGGTGATACAGGGCCTGCTGGGGATCGAGGCCCCCCTGGACCTCCAGAAGATAGAAGTATGTGTGAATGTCCTCTTTCTAATTTCAGTTAAGCATTACATCTAAGACTGCTTTGCCAACTAACACTGCTACTAGTAACACTAGCAGTTCTTTCAAATATCTTGATTAACTTAAACTTTGCATATAGTTAATAGTGCTGATTAATTCAGTCATGTAAACCTTTTTGATGTCTTTGATGCTTCTATTATAAGACAAGGGCAATTTCAAGATAACAATGTCTACATGGATTTAACCTGGTATAAATAGCTACAGGCTAAAGAGGGTTTTAACCAGTGTTAGAAGCACCAGTGCTTTACTATATCCACTTTCATATTGTCCCTTCGTGGACCTTTTTTTTCTTACATCTTATATATGCATATGTGTTTTGCAGAGGGAATTTATATAATGCAATATCTTTGAAGAGCTCACTTTCTTTATTCTTTTTTCCTCCTTATCTAGGGATAAAATGTCCACAGTTCATTTACAGCACCACTCACTAACATTATGTATGGAGAAATGTTATAGTAAGTTACAGTGAGTGCATTTTTGATATGGACGAAAAAGTTTCTTGACAACACAATGATGTGTTGTGCCTTGTGTGTACAAAACTACAGTGGCTTAGCTACCCATTTGCATGCTTGTGTTCAGTCAGTCAAGGTAAGCCTATTAGGCTACACAACAACACCTCTCCTCCTTCATTATCAAAGAGTTCAGTGACCTGTAGAATTGTAAGATGAGTTTTTCTGCCTGTGATCATATACCTACTCTTTAATAGCAGATATTTGATTTCATGCCAGGTTTTTCTGTGTTTAACAAATGAGCCAACATTTATCAGAGACTACATGGTAAAAGGTGGTGGTGATACACACAATGTTTGAGGTTGGTTATAGTTTTGGTGTATGTCAGGTTCATTTTCATTTTTCATTATTAGTCAGCTGGCACTTGATCATTTTGATTTCTTATTTACCACCAAATTGTGATGAAAATTATTGAACAAATTGGGATAAAGATGTCAGTATACAGAAGACTATAATGCACTTTGTTATTTGTGTTGCTTGTAGCTAATAGGACTACTAAAGGTCTCCCAGGAGAAAGGGGAATGAAGGGTATTCCTGGTCCTCCAGGACACAATGGGCCATTTGGAATGAAAGGTGGGAAACTGACTAGAATTCATAAAATTACGAGTCACTATACCATTTGTTTCACAGTGTTTTGTAATGACTTCTTACCTGTTAATTTGCATTCATCAATACAAACCATGGCAGTTTATAAAGCCCTTTAATATTTTATCACTTTTTGGTGCAAATTGTTATTCCTCCCAGCAGGCTGAACTGGAAAGAGTACAAAAATAAATGGATAGATAAAAGTGTGTAATGAAGATGGAAGTCACTGATATTTCTATTCTTATGCTCCATACAGGAGAGAAGGGGGAACCCTGTTATGTGTGCATTGGACAAGGATCTCCAGGGCCACCGGGTCCCCGTGGTCCGCCTGGCCTCCCTGGTAAAGCCATTCACTGGACACATACTCTTTGTATTGACTTTCACATCTTACTTTCACTTTCACATCTCTGGCAATAATGGAAGGTAAAATAAGACTAAAGCCCAAGTAGATGTAAATGTTTCTGTGACTAAGGCTACAACCAAGGGCCAGGTGCCAAGGGTGACCCCGGCTTCCCAGGACCTAGAGGTTTAACTGGAAGACCAGTAAGAAATGTCTTTAAAAAGTTTTGAAATGTATTTCTTTTCTTTTTTTCCAAACCCTTGTAAAATATTGTTCTTTTCTGAAGGGTCTTGTTGGTGAGCCGGGACTTCCAGGCCCTCCGGGACTAAAGGGAGACTCATATGCCTACAGCACTCCAGGGATAAAGGGATTGACAGGAGACCCTGGACGGCCTGGCCAGCCTGGCCAAAGTGGCCTCCCAGGATCTCCTGGGCTACCCGGTCATAAAGGCAAACAAGGCCCGCCAGGGGATGCGGTGAGGGTTTGTCTAAACTTAGTATACAACAACAATCAAACTGTTGCAATTTGAAGCACATTGTGACACATGCTTCGGAGGTCTTTACATTTCTCCATCCCCTCTCTAGTATCCATTCCCTGGTGTGGAGGGAGATCGTGGTTTTCCAGGCCCACCAGGGCCTTTAGGGAGACAGGGACCAGTTGGCCTTCCTGGGCCAGCGGGACATGGGTCTGCTGGACTTCCTGGAAGTAAAGGAGATATTGGGGTACCTGGCTTGCCAGGGGAGCCTGGAATTCCAGGTAAAAAGCACACTGAGAAACAAAACAAATCAGAAGACATTTATAACAGACATATAGATGGAGGAGAAGACTGATAGACACTGTCTTGTCCTTTCTTCTCCTCTCCATCATTGGTAGGTCAGAAAGGAGAATCTGGCCATATCCACACCATTGGACCTCCTGGACCACCAGGACTTAAAGGCCGACCTGGTTCATCTGGAAGCCCAGGTAAGCTTTGGATGGATGGATGGATGGGTGGGTGGATGTGATATATATGATAATACAACAGATAATGTCTCCTTCATACTTAACAAATATCCAGGTAATCCAGGAGCACAAGGCTCTCCAGGAATACCAGGCTTTGCAGGACAGAAAGGAGAAAGAGGCAATGTGGTAGGTCATGGAAAACATGGAATCCAAGGACCAAAAGGTAATCCAAGTGGTGTTAAGGCTGAACAAAAGAATGACTTATTCTCAGGGGACTTGTCAGTTCAAGTCACCTCAAAAGAATGCAAAACAGCTAATTGTGTCTTTAATATGTGTGTGTGTATGTGTGTGTGTGTGTGTTCAGGTGACAAAGGTCAGCCAGGTCTCGAAGGTTCTCCAGGTAGGGGCTTGCCTGGTCAGCCGGGTTCACAAGGCCCTCCTGGTCTTCCAGGAATAAAGGTCAGGGAGACAAGCAAGATTCGCTACGTATCATATACAATGTTATACTGCATGCTCATAGAAATCTTTTTTTTGATTTGGACTGCTTTTTTTTTTATTATCAGGGGGATAGTGGCCCTGGAAACCCCGGGCTCCCAGGCCTTCCAGGGCCACCAGGACAAGATGGCGATCAGGGCCCAAGAGGAGATCCTGGGCACCCTGGTCTACCTGGGGAACCAGGGCTAGATGGTAATCCTGGCTATCCAGGAGAAAAAGGTACTCATACACCAAATAGATATATATAGCTAGACTGTATGTCACAGACAGAAAGACATGATTAGATGTTCATCTATTAACTACAATGTTCTATACAGGAAGCAAAGGTTTAAGGGGGCTCCCAGGTGAACCTGGTGACAAGGATTCATGTAAAGGGTTACCTGGTCCAGTAGGACCACCAGGACCAGATGGTTATCCAGGACCTCCAGGTCAGTATATATTGAAGTCATGTGATGTACTTCAATGACATCAGAGGGGCACTGAAAGATAAAGATTAAAGTAGATTAAATGTCAGCTCTTTTCTGTACTGAAACACCACCCAATGAGTCAAATATATAATTTTTTTCATTTTACACACTTATTTCTCTATGTTCTGTCCCCCAGGACCTAATGGTTTGCCTGGTGAGAAGGGGTATCCAGGTTTGCCAGGGTCTGGTCATCCTGGCCCCCGTGGTGAGGCTGGTCCCCCTGGGCCATCAGGCCTTGGTTTAGGTGGGTTGCCTGGACAAAAAGGGAACAAGGGACAAAATGGCCGGCCTGGTCAACCAGGTATGGTGTTTGTTCTTTTTACATGTCACTTCAATAACTTGATGATGTTTATTTCTTCAGTACATGATAAATGTGAAGTCAGCTTTCAAGTTTTCAGCATTTTGTTTACTATTTGGTATTCACTCTCTCAACCATGTCATGTCTTGAGAAAGCAAAGTGCATGTCAAAAACTTGATTGTTACACTTGCATTTCTTCAGGACTGAGAGGAGACCCAGGACCACAAGGGTTGCCAGGTTATGGACTAGAAGGATTGCCTGGAATTTCGGGACCACCAGGCGAATTAGGTAACACACAAATCACAAATGTTGGGGAATCAGTTTTTGTGTGGTTCACAGATATGATGGACTTAATACCCCCATGAATGTTCCCCACACAGGTTTGCCAGGACCACAAGGAGCTAAAGGCTTGCCAGGACCATCAGGTATTCCTGGAGAACCAGGTCGCCAAGGTCCTCCAGGTCCTCAATCACCAGCACCTATAGATGTTAGTGGGCCCCCTGGAGACCCCGGACATTCGGGTAAGCTTTACAATAACCTATTCACATAACAATATTGTTCCACAACCACAAACTGAAGTTGCTGCTCTAAATTCATCCTTTTTTGGGGTGGTTGTTGGGGTTGAAATAAACTTTTGTTCTTGGTAGTACAGGGCATTTTTGCCAGACATCATATCAAGTTATAAATCCAATTTCTGCAAGTTGTTAATGAAATGGTGATTCTTTATAAGGTCACCCTGGTCAGGCTGGTGCCCGTGGAGATACTGGAATTATTGGACCAAAAGGGCCAAGAGGGTTAAACGGATCACCAGGGAGTCATGGACCCAAAGGTTTGAAAGTTTTTTTTATGTTTTGCAACAATTAGTAATTTGTATTGTGGTTCACCATATCCATCAGACTAAATTAGGAGTTTTCAAACTTGCCCTTGTGCTGTGTGTGTACCTCTCCCAGGTCCTCCAGGTGATCCAGGTATTAATGGAGCAGGGTTCACAGGATCTCAAGGTCCAGCAGGAGCTTCAGGGGATCCAGGATGGAGAGGTCCTCAAGGTAAGACCGAAATTATCTCCAGCTTTACAAGTTTAAAGCAGCTGTAGTAGTATTCAATAATTTAACTGTTGGACATATAATAAACAAGAGCTGTCCAGTTGTAATTATGAATGTCTCTCTTCTGTGCAGCTTGGGTAAAATAACTGTTTGGTTTAAACCTCACAGGCCTAAAAGGAATAAAAGGAGATCAAGGAGTCCCTGGAGTGCCAGGTTCAGATGGATTACCAGGTTCAACTGGGAAAAAAGGAGTCAAGGGAGAACCAAACTACTCTGGATATGGACCACCTGGGCCAGCAGGACAAAAGGTAAAGATGACTGTCTGAGCAGGGTGGTATGGATTCAACAATATGAATGATTTGTCTTTCCGTTTCTTCTTCTCTTTCTTACTACTCAGGGCGAACCAGGATCAATTAATACTTACATGATGAAGGGTCACAAAGGAGATCCTGGTTTTGGTGGACCACCAGGTCCACCAGGAACCTGCGGAGCTAGAGGAAACCCAGGACCTGATGGCAGAAATGGTTATTACTCTTGAAAATAACAATTAGACAGTCTATGATCACTTTTTTTGGTTTTTTACTCATAGTTCCTTTTTTTTCTTTACTCATACTTCATTTACCTCTCCACCACAATCCTGTACCCCACTGTTCCAGGTTTACCAGGTCACCAAGGATCTAAAGGTTCAGATGGGCCTCCAGGATTCAAAGGATTCCTAGGACCCAATGGACCACCAGGCAAAGCCCTTTGAAATGATTGTTTTCTACTTTAAAATAATACAATGAAAATGAATCAAATCAGTATACATATTTTCAAGGTGCAATCCACTATGTAACCTTTACTGTAGAAAACACATGTAATACATGTGTAAAAATAATACTTTTAAGTTATATATGATTTGTACTTTATTTTATTTTCACCCACGGCCTTAATTTTCTCATGTCCGTTTGCACCAGGTTTCCCAGGTCCACCGGGCATCATTGGTTATCCAGGTCCTAAAGGCAACCAGGGCTGGGATGGGATCCCTGGACCACCAGGGCAGAAAGGAGACACAAGTAAGAGACCTCATTAAAAATCCTGTATGGCTCTATTATCATTATTATCATGTACACCCTGCTGATGACAACCCTAGAAGTATTGTTAGTATTTTCTTTCTGTTAATGAATTGTTGCCTCCTAATCCGCCTACAGTACAGCTATGGCCAACACTCACCTTTTCTTTCATGTCTCCTCTGTAGTCATAACTGGAGGGATACCAGGAAGACGTGGTGACAAGGGTCAACCAGGTGAGTCCCAGGTAATTGACACTATACTTTTCAATGCCAATCCCACTTTTTTGTTGTCACACTTGGCCTGTCTGGAGAATTTTCTGACTTTTCGGCACCTTAAGGAGTTTGCTCTCTTGTCTAAAGTTCTGTGCGGCTGGTGAAATCTTTGGGAGCAGTCCAAATAATCACAATCAGAGTAATCAGTAATTGCAAACCTTTTAAAAATGGTATTCCCACTTTACCAGACCTTACCTATGCCTCACTTTAGTTACTTATCAGATATTAGAGCAATGGACTCCAAATGGTAAAGGCCAGAAGATTGCTTCAATGAATGTTAGCTCTTTAAGCATTATTAAGTATAATCTTGCATTTGTAATGTATTCATTTATCAAACAGTACATGAGGTTGCAGAGTTTGAGGCCATTTTGTTTGCTTAGTACAGATTCACATCTGTATCAATCTTTTAAGATTTGAAGGTAACAGGCCTACTCATTTCTTCTAATGTGATCAGATCAATAATAATATCAAATGATCTGAGATCTGATCAGAGATTATGATCCAAAAACCATTGTATTCTTTACTACAGAATCAGATTTGTAGTTTTGTTGACATCAGTGTACTGTTGTTTCTGTGTTGTAGGCCCTCCCGGGGACCCTGGCCTTCCTGGCTCCTCTGTCCCAGCAGGTCCTGGACTGACAGGAGACAGAGGATTGCCAGGTCTGCCTGGGATTGGTGGTCCGAGGGGGCTACCAGGAAGAGAAGGGATATGTTCTGGAGTAATAGGAGACCCCGGTGATCCTGGCATTCCTGGTAACCCAGGTGAGGATTTCCTAATAGAGGAATTAAGACTCTCACATACTTTCTTGTAAACATGAATTGATATTACCTAAAAACCTGATGTCTTGGTGTTTTTTCTGCATAATGTGAAAACATCAGTACTTTTAAATGTGCTAGGATAAAGTGTCTTATGGATTCTAATTTGCTTTGTGTACTCATGATCCTATCTACTTTGAAGGATGTCGGGGCTCCGTTGGCCCTCCAGGTCCCAGTGTGCCTGGATTTAAAGGAGACCAAGGGGACCAAGGTTTTACAGGAAGGCCAGGCAATAAAGGACTCCTAGGAGATCCAGGCCCTCCAGGGCCATATGTAAGTGACCCCAATGAGGAAGGAGAATGAAGATTGAAGTCTTGTGTTCTCTATTTATTTTTGTTTGTTTATAACAACAGAAGTGTCACTTTCTTTCCCTACATGATAACATGTGGCTTTTCTCTCAGCAGGTTATCCCAAATGAGATTACTTTGCATTACCTGCAGTTACATCACATCTGATACCTAAATCTCACTGCAATGCTAAAAATCCAATCTCTGACCTTTTATGATTTTATTTGCCTCCCCAGGGCGTCAGAGGCAGACATGGAGGCCCAGGGCCAAGAGGCGATCGTGGTCCTCCTGGATTCCAAGGGCCCCCTGGTAATCTATCATTTTAGTTTTATCTTATAGATAAGGTGCTCTCTTTGAATTCTTCCCCAGACACCAGCATATCTGTCACCACAGAAGAGTAATAGTCCACGATTGATTTATGTGCCTACAATGGTGATGAAATACAAATGGGACAGAGAATAAAGGGGACCAAAAAAAAAAGATTAATGAGGCTTCATTTCACTTTTTTCTGTCAAATGGAAAAAAAATGTAATTTATGAACTAAGCTGTGAAGACAAGATCATTGAGTTGCAATCTATTTATGTTCTGTGTATTTTAGGTGACAAGGGAGACCCAGGATACAATCCAGGCCCACCTGGTCCACGTGGAATCAAAGGTTACCCTGGGCTACCTGGTGCGGCAAAAGTCTTACTCTCGTTCATATTTTACCAGTCACTCATGATTCTGCAACTGTCTTATGTTGATGGGTGACATTTTCTGATTATTCTTTCCCTGTCTCTACAGGCATCAAAGGTGATTCAGTATATGCCCAGGGCATATTTGGACCGGGACCTCGTGGCTTTCCAGGTCCTCCTGGCAATCGGGGAGCCCCAGGGAGCACTGGACCATCAGGACGACCAGGCCCTGCAGGTTCAGAATTTTATCCCAGTTCAATCTTTGCACTGTGATTTTAAGATCTGCTTCTACTTTTTGGTTTTGGTTACACATATTCTTCAAAGTCAGGGATACTGATTTTGTGAGTCTTTTTTAAAGGTTTGAACAGTGCTCTTGATTTTTGTGTCTGTTTACTAAATGGATTATTTATATCTGGCTGTCCATATCATGGCATTCAGAAGCTGAGTTGTGTGATTAACATTATTTTAAACTTTCTGTAATTATTTCTTCCACAAAGCTGGTCCTCTTTCAACTGTGTGACACTGGATCTTTCTTTCACAGGTCAGCCAGGTGCCAAAGGAGTGCGTGGTCCCAGCCCAGTTGGCCAGCCTGGATTTCCTGGCCACAAAGGAGACAAAGGAAGTGCAGGACTGCCAGGTATATGGAAGTTGTATTTATATTGTGCATATAGATGAGGATGCCACTTTAACAGGACTTTGCTCCTTCCTTTTTATACTGCATGGCCATGTCATGGGGCACATGGATGAATGGTGGGAAGCCAGTGGGGTGAAGTTCCCTGCCAGATATGAAACATATTACAAACACTTACAGTCCAACTATGACAGTTAGCAATGACAAAGACTGAGGTATAACCCCGACCCCATAAATCCTGACACAAAATTTCACACACGATATCACTTGATAATACTCTTTCCTCTTCATTAATGATGTGTTTACTGTGCAGGGCCACTTGGTACAACTGGACAGCCAGGCAGAAAGGGTCCTCCAGGGTTGCCTGGTGGAAGTGGTCCACATTATGTTGACAGTTTCCTGATAGCTAAACACAGCCAAAGCATCCGTGTCCCTAACTGTCCTCATGGCACCACCCTCATCTATTCTGGTTACTCCCTCCTCTTCATCAATGGAAATGATAGAGCTCACGGTCAGGACCTGGGTAAGAATACAGAAACACTGAGTTGAAGCCAAAACTTCACACAAAAAAACCTGTCTGTGCTTGAGTCATTCTATTATTTATATCACTTCAAACTGTCTCTTAGGTACCATGGGAAGCTGTCTCCCTCATTTCTCCACCATGCCCTTCCTCTTCTGTGACACAGAAACTACCTGTCGCTATGCTTCTCGTAATGACTACTCATACTGGTTGTCAACGGACACCCCTATGCCCAGCAACATGGTTGCCATCACAGGGGATAAGCTGGCCTCCTATATCAGCAGGTGGAAAAGTGTATACTTATAAATACAAACTAATAGACTCATATACTTTGTTTTACTGTATTGTGTTTCCTAGGTAATTTAATTTTCAGTAACTGGTAATATTTAATTACTGTTTAACATGACTCAGGACAATATTGATATGAGTGTCTATAATATAGTTGCATGTATCATTCAGGTGTGCAGTATGTGAAACCACCTCCAATGTCATAGCCGTCCACAGCCAGACAACTCTGATACCGAAGTGTCCCCAAGGTTGGGAGTCCTTATGGACTGGATACTCATTTGTCATGGTAAAAAAAACAGTTTCTTTCCCCTGAATGCCTTGAAACCTCTCTTTTTTTCATTTTTCCTTCCAAGTAACATTCTCCTTTTCACTTTCCTCCATTCTAGCAAACGGGTGTTGGTGCAGATGGCTCCTCCCAGCCTCTAGTTTCTCCTGGCTCATGTCTGGAGCATTTCTACAAAGTGCCCTTCATTGAATGTCATGGCAGGGGAACATGTAACTACTACCCCGATTCCTACAGCTACTGGCTGGCCTCCCTCGATGCCAACAACATGTTCAGGTAAACACTTCTCTGTTTAAGCAGTGGTGGAGGCCATGCCGTAGGGTATGTCTTCATGTACAGTTTGGATTAAATAATTTTCAGGAATGGGTGTGTCATAATTTCCTACATAAATAGTTGATAACCCCCCAAAAAATTATTGACACTGAATTTCAGTTTCACTTTCACTCTGAAATATAACCAATATCTGCTCTTTTTTAAATGTTATCATCAAATCACATATTAATATTAGGATTTGTAACATCATGTTGCATCTGTATCATAGTGTGCATATGTGTGTGTGTTTTGTTTTCACCTACAGTAAACCTGCACCTCAGACAGTGAAGGGACCTTCTCTGCAAAATGTAATCAGCCGCTGTCAGGTCTGTAGGAAACTATGGCAGTCTGGAACAGACAACAACAACAACCGTGGGGACAGTTAACACTAAGCATTTCATTTTTCAGTGTTATTTTTAAAATATTAATTATTAACAGCGATAAATGTGAAAGTAAATTTATTAGCCTTAACAGCTTGTCATGTGCATATCTGGTGTGGCTCAGCATTAAGTAAAACACATTTCCGCTGCATTGCCAATCATCTTTAATGCAGGTTTATCATTTCTTATAACAGTGAATACTAAAAATGAATGAAGTGTTTTACATTACAATACTTTACAACCTTTTTGTTGCAATTTTCTTCTGATGTATTTGCTATAAATATTAGAAATAAATGTGTGACAAGCCACCTGTGACCTTTACAGACCTAGACTGTGACCATGATTATTATAACTGATGAAATGCCATGTCACACCAAAAGTTATTTTTGATTAAAAGACAAAAGAAACATCCATTAAATGTCCTCATATGTGCACATGATAGTCAGACCACTGAGAAATAATTAACCTATTAATCTATACAGTGATGACTCTGACTTGTTTGCTGCTTTGTTCCACTTGACTTGAGAGGACCGGTGCAGTCCAGTCAATGAATGACGCGAAAAGTATTAGGTCACAACAAATGACACACATGTTCCTATGACATCTGGTGAGGAAGCTTGTAAATGTAAGTGACTTGCTTTTGCTTTGGGATTATAACGCTGTGTTCATGCGCAAATATAGAGTTATTTATTTATTTCTGTCCTCACTCAAGAAGCATTTCTTTGAATTTCAGCATGTTAAATGATGCATGGAAAAGATTAAACTTTATGACTCATACTGCCTACAACTTTTTCCAATCCATTTCTAAATGAACTGTCAGGAGGCGACAACACAATCAAATTGCTGCTGTCTCTGTGCCTTTGGGGACAAAAAAAAAAAAACAAGCACATTAAAACCTTGAAAGGAGATACTGTAGAATGTTTTCTGGATGCAGTCTCTCTCTTTTTAGGTTGTAAATTGGAAGAAAAGATATGAAATATAAATATACAGTTGAAGTAAACACACATGATGTTTTCATATTAATCAGGCAAATGATTTCAAATGTAGTCTGTGATTTGAAAGTCATAATCAAAAGCTTAAATGAACCATTTGTAAGTTTTGCTATTGTTACATCTATAACACTTTGTAGCATTAATATACATTCCTTTACTAGCCAAGAGCTTTGTCAAGAAGTGGAAAACAACCCTTTTGTTTTGCTTCTACTGAAGTGACCATGATAAGCAGTAAGCCGCAGCTCAGTCAGCCAGTCTCATCATTTTCCAATACCGAGTCACTGAAGTATTCAGTCTGCGCTGAAGATGGCTGAATCTTTCTGGTAAGTGAGCAGCTGTTAATACTAATACTGGCAACATGAAAATAGAAAAAATAGGCCCTTCAAGAAATAAGTAACTATTCCTGCTGAAAAACCGAATCAATCTTTGGGAGGAATACAAACCTAAGGAACGGTCATTTAAGCTTGCTCATCCATCTCTGCCTAACTGATCTATAGATTCACTGTCAGTGCAACTACAGTATAGACGCAAAAAGGCACAATATTTTCCACAAACCACACTGTGTTCAAAATACTGTTTCCTCCTGGCACACAGATATTCCGAGATATTGATTGCACAGACTCAGAGATGTCAAGCAGCCTCATATACTGCATCTTATGTAACAAAGGCAGCTATCACAAGTAGCAGCTGAAGAAGAGCCGAACCCTCTAGTGTGAATTTAAAAACCTCTGGTAATGAAGTATCATACTGATTATCGAATTAATTTTTGACATTTTTGGAGCAGAAACTCAGCTCGTTAAAACTGTGGTTCCAACACATCAAAAGGCCTCGATATAACAAGCAGCCACGCCTTGAATGCCACCTTGAATTAAATAAATCTTACATGCCTAGTGCAGACAGTTGTCAGCATGGATAAAAACCTTGTGCTGTAAAGTGCTCTCCGTAGCCTTCTTAACAGGATTATTCTGCTCCCAACAGTGCACTTACTAATTGTTTAGGCAGCTATAGGATTCTACACCTCTCTAACTGGGTTAGAATGGCGATTTGTTGAGAGCTTGATGTGCTTCAAGGTTGTTTCCCAGTTTCAAAGGACACGTCCTTGTGGTCTTCCCTACACAGATGCCCTACATGGTCTACAAAGACATTTGTATCGATGTGTTTACAGATTAGCCTCACACATTGACAAGTTGGGTTGGAATTATTATTGAAATGTATTAAACACATTATTCCAAAATGAGAACAGTTCAAGTCCACTGGCTTAATTTCATAGTACTTCACATTACAGTTTGTAAAGAATTTAATATTATAAGTTATTTTTTTAAACAGTCAGTCAAAAATACTATTTACAGTAGAATTCACTTATCACTTCAATAGTTGTCAATAGTCAAAATTAGTAGTCAAAATTAATTTTCACCTAATATAATACTTGACAATAAAAGGTTGTTGTTTTTTGTCACAATTCTGCATCTATGAAGTTAACTCAGGTTCAGTTGAAACAGAATAACATTAAAATTTAAATTTTAAGAAAGCTTTTGACCCATATTGTCTTCACATTCATATGGATAAAAACTGATAAACATAACAGATCATGTGATTACACTTGCATTTGCCCGAGAATGAGTACAACAGAAACTGTTACTAAATTTTCAGTCCATGTACATTTGCATATATACAGCATGTACCATTACAAGATCATTATAGCCTGTGTCAAATACTCCTTAATACAGATGCAGGAGGATTGTAAAGTGAAACAGAGCAGAAACTTCATTAAAGAGATGCACAGACCAAACTCACGAGGGTGTAACAAATGATACGTTGACCTTTATGGTCTCTGGATATCCCATTGCGTCCATGCTTCCCCGTTGACTCAACTTTATGGCGTAGCTGGGTTAATGAAATCATTGTTTCCCCCATGTCAGCATCATTAATGTTTTATTTTACATGAGTGCACAGAGCGCTTCACTTATAGAAATTTGCTTTTAAACAAGGAGGTAGAGGGGATCCTTAACATTTACAAGTTACACCAGTGATGACCTTCTCTTATAGAACAAGATTACAGAGTGCCAGGATGGTGAAAATGTCCTTATTAGGCCTTTTGTCTCAGTCCTAATGACCACTGTAAATTACAGGGTACATGCTTCAGTGCACTGATGGAGGTAAACACAAAATTGAGGATGGTCTTTACACAAATAACGTGCATACTCCTCCCTTTTTTGTGGGCCTAGGTACTGCATATAAAACAGACATCCCCCACTTGTACAGTTGTAGGTGCACATCAGTTGATGTTGTGGCGTCTTCCCACGAATAATTCTCTCTACAAGAAGCACACAAGCGAGATTTTCCAACCAAGGATGGCCTATATTTTATGCATTTTGGCACTTTTGTGTTTTGCAAAATGTATTGCAGAAAACACGGAGAATGAGCAGGGATTTAAAGACCTGCAACTTCAGCAACACTCGTCGTCATGGCTCAACAAACTACAAGACAAACAGGTAAGATACCTTCATTTTCCTCTATATACTTCTCAGTGTATTTTTGCCAGTTCCTAGTGCAAGATAAAATCCCACCCTTCCTCCCCTTGGCTGAATCCAGGCCCCAAGCCCCAGCTATTATTATGCTGCAGACATCTGGATGATTTTGTGCACTCACATTTTATTTATCTTGATCTGTTAAATGTGTAATTTTATTCTCAGACAGAATTTTGGATGCTGTCAAAAATGTCTGCTCAATTTCTGTCAGTTAATAATCTTCACAGCTGCAGCTCCAAAAAATTGCAGATTAGGAGATAGAGTAATAGCACAACTTTGCATTTCCTTCACTGGCTGTGATAATTATCTGTGACATATGACGATCCAGTTTGCTAGGAATGGCATGTGGACATAAAATTCTCATATTTGTGATGAGTCTGTACATCTTCCAAATTCTTCACACTATGTTCACATCTTCTTTCATAGGAATCAACAAAGACACAAAACTTTGTCGACTTAATTTATAAATTTTTCAAATCGGAAAATGGAGTTATCCCCAAAGGACCCGGAGATGCAGAGAGACAGGAGAGGAATCAACGTGGACTGGGTGCAGGCTTCACAACCCGCAGAGCTGGCTGCAGAATCTTCTTCTGGAAAACCTGGACTGCCTGCTAACTTTGTTCTCACTCAAGTGCCAGATTGTCAAAGCATGAAATTGATATCTCAAGTCTATCTCTCTCGCTCTTTTTTTTTTTACAGGCAAGATGTTTGACATAGACTCAAACTCAGGCCTTGCATGATTGCTGATTTAATGTCCAAAGTTATTATATAATCATTATCAGTCAAATGATGTGTTGAGATAAAGGAAATGCTCGCAGAGAACATTCGGGTTCTCCTTAGAAATAAAAGTGACTCTCTAAGAATATAGAATATAAACTCTTGCAAACTATATATGAATGTGTGTCATTATTACATACATTAAACTTTCATTTTCTTTTACACTGAATAGGCACAAGATATGAGGCTGACTTCAACACAACATAACAATCAGCAAGACACTATTTGAGCATATTGTGGGCTTAATTATTAGCTTCCTGCTGTGTCTCTGTCATGCTATGTCTCTTGACTATGAAAGATTTAATGCATCCTTTCTCGTACATGTATATAATGTATAAAATGTTTAAACCGTATCTGCAATAAAGCACAAAATTCAGCTCAGTTCTCTCAGTGCTGGTGTTGCTGTGGTCTTACATGGTCTGCTGAGACTAGTAGCAAAATGTTAGAGGTGTGATGTGGAGTGATATTGCTGTGTCACTGACAATGCTGAGACAGACTCCACCTTGCCACTGTTACACTATGTTTTAACATTTATCTTTACCCCATAAATGTCACAGCAGATGTTAAATGGTCTCACTTTAAATTCAAGTCTTGACAGTCATTTTTTATTTCACTATTCAAAGTAAGCTGTACACAGTTATTGGCTGTTTCTGAGATGCTGGAACTAGTTGGAAGTGCACCAATATTCATGTCTATTTAAAAGCACCTCAGCCACTTTTCATTCTTGCGGTTAGCTGAACAATAGGTGACCCCCCCGATCCTAAATGCCTGCATTATTTAAAGTACCCTGACAGTCTACAGGAGAAGGTGTACACAATGAAGTGGGCGCTGAATATTTAATAGTCGGTAAATGAACAGTCACAGTGGAAAAGCTGCTGCAAAGCCCTACTTGCCCTGCTTGTCAAAGGGATGTAGTTAAATGAGCCCTGCAGAGAGCTAAACTACTCAGCAGGTTCCCCTGACAGCCAACCGGTCTATGGAAATTAGTGTTGTATTTGAATTTGCACCTGTTTTCTTCTAAAAATCGATCAAGATCACTCACATTAATTTATCCATTCATCCATCAAAAAAATCAAAGTATTCATTTCTGCCTTTCTCAGCCTTCTTTTGTCAGTAGTTCTTTACTCTGCCACATTATTTTCACTCCAGCAGAGGAGGCTGTTCTTCTCTTTGTTAAACCCACACAGACTTTAAATGCAATAAATGTCTGCAGTGTGTTTGATGTTTCCCAGAGATCTTCATGGTAGACTGGCGGAGCAATAAACCAATAGCTTTACAGACATCCATTCATCTTCTATGTCTTTGATGTTCCTTCAATTCTTTCATCACTGATAGACAAAAAAAAGTACGCCTATGAAATTTGTACATACATGTAATGTTTTGCATATATCTGAATACATGCATGCTAATTTGCATAACATGTATCTTGCATCATCATATATTATTGTGTTGAGTGTGGTGTGTTTCTGTCGCTCATAAATAATTCATATCCTAGAGTTAAAACATGTTGTAAAGAATGACAGTACATGCAATATTGTGAATGTGTGTGCAACTGAGAGATGAATTTGTTGAAAATCACTGGAACTCATTAACCTCAAACTGGTAAAAAAAAAGATAGCTGAAAGGATGTGAATAGAGAAGAGAGGTGGACCAGATGTGGTGTGTGGAAAAGAAGGCAAGATTGAGGACGAATGTATAAAACTGGATGAAGGGGTGGAGTGGGAATAGAGATTAGGGAAGTGAAAAAATAGAGGAATGGAGGGAAAGAGAGGTACAAAAAGGATGAGCAACGCGACGAGAGAGAAAATTATTAAAGAAGCAGTGTTGGAGCATAACTGCAGTCAAAGCTTGGCTTAGTATCCTCTCTGTCCCTGGGCTATTGGGATTCAACAGAACAGCTTCCCTCTGTAACAGGAAACCAGTGCCAGCACATTAAAATGCCCATACTGCAGAGCTTCTTCAATAAAGTGATGTGTGCGTGTGTGAGAGTAAGAAAAACAAAGTGTGTTAGCGGATGTGTGGGCAGGTGGCTGGGTGAGTGGGTTTACAGTGCATGTGGGTGCATGTGTGCACTGTGCATGACCTATTATTTGTCCTATGTCTCTTAAGTAACAGTGTATTTGTTTGCAGTAGTCCTCAGCTGAAAAAAAACCCCAGCAAATCACAGAGATAGAGAGGCAGAGAGAAGTCAAATAATGTGTTTTTTGCATCTTGGGACAGTAGATGGTCTCACAAGTTGCTGCAACAGAGACTGTGTTCAGTCTCTTTAACCATCAGAGCTCACTTCATTCCAAGCATTTTCTAATCATTCCCAAGTAGCTCCTCTTTCCCTCTTCCTATACTTCTGGAAGTAAACACATTAGAACCAATTATCCAATACTTGTGCCAACTCTGAACAGTTGGTTTGGATGTAGAAAACGCAGATAAAAAAAAATAATAATTAAAAAAACTAAACAAAAAAAGGAAAATCACTGAGCCGCCTGGATCAAAGGAACATCACTGATCCTTAATTGAACAGAGACCAATTATTTTTAATGAGTAGAACTGAACGCCCCACTTCTGAGAAGGAGTTCCCTCATTCTCTCCCTGGGAGGACGAGAAAAGAGAAACAAGTGGAGTCCCAGTGGCACCAGCTCGCACCAAAACAACAGGCCAAAAAGAGGTGGAGAGAGGGAAGAAAGATGCCTGTGATGAAAGATTGAAAATACTTTTACTCTGTGTGCTCATGAGTCTGCAAAAGACAAACAAAGTCATGTACAGGCCTGTATAAATAACTGTACAGGCCATAAATAGATGTCTGTGTTGACCCAGCTAATTGCAAAAGACTTTCCGATGGTCCGACTCTTCATCCAGTGCTTATTGCTGGCAAAAGAACAGTTGCAATTTCACAGCGGATACTGGTAGCACATCCAAAAGTAATTTGAAAATAATCCTGGCAATGTTTTTTTTTCTTAATTTTTTTTTCTTGTATTGCAGAAAAGTTGTAAACTGAGCCAGCTGTGGCCTTAAAAAATGCAAGTGAAAAACAGTTTCCTGCTACACATTCACCACATGTTAATCCAGATGGTTTGAGAGGTAAGAGGAGAAAATGAAATTATATGGTATACCATATGGGATTAGAATTATTTTGGGAAAAAGACAAGATGTTATTTAATCTGTCAAAACAACTTTGGTGTAGTTTTAAGACCACCACCTGTTTTGTCTGTCAAACTACTATTATATGGATTAAAGTATTAATATTTATCAGGTGCACAGCTTGTTCACAGTGTTCACTGGTAGTCTGTGGAAATGATCTAAATTTCATAGCCAATGAGATGTAAGAGCTCATGCTGCACTTGATGTGGCAGTAGTTCACAGGGAGGAAGAATGTGCCCAGTAAAGGTTGTTTGCCTTGGTCCTGTAGGTAAATTGTTTGCAGAAGCAGCAGCAGCAGCTCAAGGTTTCCACTTATCCTGTGAAATATTTCTACATCTACTTGCTTGACACAAAACTCAGTATTGTCAGGGTTTGAGTGGGGTTGGACTGGAATTTATTGAGGGAACAAAAAGGGGACAAACGCAAAGAGTCTCTGAACAAAAATAAAACCAAGAACCAACTAAAAGGTCTATGGGTCCCGGACGTCATGAAAAAACACAAAAAAGAGTCTGCAACCAAAAGACAACTCAGAAAACAAAACAAAACTAAAAAACCTTAGGCACCTAACACAAACAGTGACAACACTGAGGAATCACTGGGAAGGCAACACACTGGAGCACACGACACAAAGCAGAAGAACTGGCATCGAAGGGAAAGGGAGCACAGCTCTTATACACAAGGGAGAAGGGATAACTGGACACATTAAGGCAAGGCATGTGGTCACATAGGCCGGAAACTTGACAGGAAGAGAGGGGCAAGATGTGGACTAAAAAATAAAACAGTAAGTGACAAAACAAAGACAGAAAACTGGACTAAAAACCTGACAAGAGACAACTGACTGGTCCTGATAAGTATGGACTCATCTAGTGCTGCTATCAGGTCTATATTTCAATGTGTTGAACTCTTACGATCAATTTCCTGCAAAGCTAATGTTATTCCTGACAGCTTCATCAATTTTTCTATTTGTGCCATAAGCACTTTGGTGGCATCAGTGTCATGGTAGCATGTCGACATTGGCATGTGTGTGCTAAAATATCAGCCAAACAGTTTCCCTGCAAGTCTAACCAACTTTGACGTGATATTGACATATTTCATATCTTACAGCCTGTGCATCCTGTATGTCCAGTTTGTTGTGAAGGTTTGGGCAGTGGCCAGTTTTGGTGGCTAAACTGAATCCTGGCTACATCATCATATCTTTCCAAGGTTGTTTTGATTCGGGGACATCACCTCTGTAAAAATTGCGTTGTCAAGCCTCACCTCGCAAAGTGTATTTGAAGGTTGCTATAGGGCCTTGTTTTGAAATTGAGATAAGTGTGATGCTAAATCATTTCTCACCATTATTTTTCAAGCTGCAATGTTCTTACTGTATCTGTAAGATTTGACAAATGTGTGTCTCTCAGTGCAAGTCATCAAATGCATTGTCTACCAACTTACTAATTTATTACACAGTGAGACAGGAGAGTTGAAAAAGTTCAAGTTTTGTAAAGTTCTTCTTGTACTATGTCTGCTATTTTATTATGCAGATGTAATGAGGTACTTTTGGGATATTAACATGTTAATGTATTGGAATAATATATGTGAGTGAAGTGATACTTGAGGGCAATGACATTAACAGTTACTATGACCATCAGTGCATGTTCGCACCAGAGGAGGTTTGAATCCAGCCACCGAGGTTGCCTTTTTCACACAGGAATGGAGGAGGGAGGGTGGGGGCAGACAGGTGGATGTGAGAAGAGCAGCAGATGCCACAGACAGAGCTGTAGCTTGAGAGGAGAGAAGAGGAGGAGAGGAGAGGAGAGGAGAGGAGAGGAGAATGGCCTTCAAGCTGTTTGCAGTCCTTTCTATGTGTGTCTAAACGGATGCCCCTGTTTAGATTAGCGACTCACATGAGAGTCCAAATAGCTGACCTTGACTTGTTTCGACTATTAGTCAAAGTTAATTACAAACATGGCTGCGGTGAACAGGATGGGATATTGATTGGGGTGAAACGTGAGTTGTTTTTGCTCAGTGGTTTTCAAATTTCACACATTTGAATGGTAATAAAATATGTGATGTGACTGAATTATTAGACTATAGGATGTCTTTGGTTGCCATGACATTCAGTGTCCACAGAGGATGGTTCTTGCTGACCGACCAAGCTGATATTTTTAGTTTTTGAATTTCAGTTGCTCAAAGCTATGGAGCATGAGGAAACTGATGATGAACCATAAAAGGTCTAGTGATCTCCTCACTTCTCCTTGAGGACAGACGTGAGTCAAACATTAGCGTTTCCAGACCATGAACCTTGAAGATCCCTTTAACTTTTTATCTCCTAGCATCCTCTGTTGAAAAAAAAAAATCAATTCTTGCAAAACTTCACATTCCCACCAGCCGTAGCTGTACTTTGCATTTATTGCTAATTAAAATGCAAACATGGTAAAACTGGGATGGAGAACATGGTAAACATTGCTAGCTAAACATCAGCAACAAGATCAAAGCACTAAGAAGGAGCTGCCAGCACAGCTGCAGACTCTGCAGTCTTGTTTTGAGTTACTGTATATATAGGTTGGAGCCTATGTAAGATAAACACATATAACTACAAGATAAATTACAATCAAGACTGGAGAGACAAGTCTACATGAGAAAATGCATCTGGTGTGTGAGGAGAAGAATACAGAAACATTCTCAATCGATACAGGAGATGGAGAAAGTTACAATAGTTTCTCTGCCTTTAACTTATCTCCACCACTGACACCCCACCCCAC
>OMNW01029085.1:0-15886 GCA_900303245.1 Selene dorsalis | reverse complement strand
CAATATTACACTATTGATTAGGGTTATATATTCATGTAGATAAAGATCTGGGCTATTTAACCATGTAAAGGTGCAGGCTGGAGGTTAAAAAACATTTTTAATAAATTCACATGTTTACCTTAAAGACTTGATTTGTGTCAACTCCGTCAGACACAATAAAAGTATATAATTATAACAGCCCAACAAGAATCTTAAGTTCTGATTTATGTTGTAATAGTATTTAGTTACTCTCATATGCAATAAAATATAATATATACACTTAAGGCTTAATATTACACTGTTATAAATACACATATTTCTAAAAATTAGCATTTTCAAACTTTATCTTTGAGTGTGCCACCATAGAAAAAAAATCCCTAAGTGAATAAAACACAAGAGGATGTAGATCTGATGATCCTTTATTACTTAAACAACAAAAACTGAAGAAAGAATTTGTTTTTTCTGCAAAAAAATTACAAAAATATACATCTGATGGTGTTGACAGGAAACTGACAGAGTTGACAAAATGGTATTTGCATTTCTGATTGATGAACAAATGCTTTTTAAACAGATGGAAGTGACAATAGATTAGGAAATAAAAACTCCTTGTCTTATTCTGAACATTTGTTGAATTCATCTGTAATAAACAAACTGTAAAAGCAGCATTTTTAACTATTATAATTGCACCATTTCGAACTATTGAAAAAATACATGTGACATATGTTATTAAGTTCATATAACAATCAGCCAAGGTGTTGCTGCAAAACATGGCATGCTTCAAAACTAGGTAAAAGAAGAGAGCAGGAACACACAGGTGTTGAGGAGGTGCTTACACTGAAAAAAACACACTATTCCTTAAATCATGAATGCAGTCACATGAGGCACTTATGCCTTGAGCAGCAGGCGGCGGACATGCTCATGCTCCATGAAGTCCATCACATCAGGGGCAACACTGTAGATCTCTCGTGTTCTTGATTGGACTGGTGATGCAATTCCCATTAGTTTCACTATGATGTCTTGAACTGGGCAGAAACAGACATCCTTCTTGCCACACTTGGGTTTAACCTTTGCTGCTGGACCATGGGGATGCAGAAATTCAACTTTCACATCTTAATGCTCGGTATCCACAGCAATGGTCTTGGCCAGCCACCAGTGGTCATCATATACTACTGCTAAACAGTCTGCATTATTAAGACTGCTAACAGTTGTTACTGTCACAGTACCCTCAGGACCTTTCAATGGCTCCTCATCCAACTCTTGAATCACATCTTCCATTCCCACATCCTCTTCCATCTCCCCTCCCATCTCATTTTCCATCTCCTCCCACAACATCTCTAAAGGTCTTTTCTTTCTTGCCCTCTGAGTGTCACTGTGCTGCTCATCTGGGCAGCAAATAGAAGGTAGCTAGGCAGAAGCACTGGCAATCCAACATCTTGCTGCAAAAGCGGGATAGTTGTCTGTGGTGGATCCTGTTTTCATGTGCAATGACCTGGTGTATTTGTCTTGTTGCGAGAACCGGTCTGAGAGGATCCATAAGAAGTGTATCGTATCTTTCCATGTCTTCCTCTACAATGTGATGCAGCTGAACCAGGCCCCCATGGACACCGCCAGGGCTTGAAGTCAATTTTACATAGTGGCCAAACGGTGGAATTGCAAAGATGGCGTCGGTCACGTGATACATGGGGCTCTCCCTCTGGCCCAAAAAGGCTTTCCTCTGACTTTTCCTCATAGACTTGCATAGAGTTTCAGTGGAAAAGAAACGTGTGTAAATCAGTGGATAATTTTTTTTGAGGTACAAAACTTTCCACTATGGACACTTACATTACCCGTATTAACCTCAGTATGTTTTAAAAGTCATACAATTCACCAGAAGCCTAATCTAGAGTTATATTTCCAGCATCATTTCTGGGCATCATGAACGCGCATCAGAGCAGCGGGACTTCGCCTCAGCTCGACAGATCCATTTCTGCCGGCTTTCTGTCACTGTATGCATCGGTATGCACACTTCTGTAGCGGAGCTGTTACCTTTACACAACAATGGCTGTAACATAGATGAATTGGCACTTTAATTGTTTTATTATCCTATTGTGCTGTAAAGCCTGTACCGTGGATGTATTAAGGGATCTGTTCTCAGACTGCCGGCTAACGATAGCACAACATGAACAGAATTTAACGTTAATATTACTTAGTAAAAGTAATATTAACATGTCATTGTGCTGTTTTGTTGCCATTTATTTTCATTTCTTTGATCCTAATTATTATATTAATAATAATAAATAATAATAATGGTAATAATTATTAACATTATTTTTTTTATACCTTTTATTTAATGATTTTAGCAAAACAGAATATGTGCGGGGCGTCGGGTGGCTCGGTGGGTGGAGCCCCCCAATGGCACATCATGATAGAAAGATCTACTGGTGAGATATATATTTTCACATATTGCCCAGCTCCATTAAAGACTCGGATAAATTGGTTTGATGGATACATGGATAAGGCCTTGACTTCCCCAAGGTTGGGGATGTCTGTGAAAAAAGACAAGCATCATCAGCATTTAATGAAACAATGAGAATGACGATTTGGGGAAACAAACTGTTCCAAAGATAGATTAATTTACCAACATTTAGCATTACTGGCATCTGTAATGGTCAAGAGAAATTAAGGTGATAGTGTTATCTTTTACAGTAATTAATTTAATCAATAATGTCAAAAACAAAACTGTGAAGAGAGCCAGCTGGCAGCTGACAGTGGGTTTCAACTTGATGTATCCGTGGCATCTATCTATCGTAATAACTGTGATTCTAAGCAATTGCAGGCTTTATTAACAATGTTTACTTACCTCTGTGGCATGAACATTAGCAATACATCCAACGTTAAGCTAGTACATAACGATTGATTATTAAATTAATATTGTGTTGCAAACGAGTGACCCCGAGCGATCCCGAAACAGCCCAAGCGCTACTGCGCATGTACAAATGGGCCAGGCAACCCGGAACTGTGAGCTATTTTTTGGCTTCATGTGGTTTTGAGCAGCTTCCATAGGAATGAACGAGGCCCCGCCTCTGATGCTGTATCCAGTTCTCTTTATACATCCATGACCTGAACACCCTTCAGATTGTTTGAGACCTTCTCAAAGAATGTGTGTCCATCTGCCACATCATTTTCTCTCAGCACCAGGTTGTCAGCTGTTCTTTTTACTGTTCCACCAGATGTGGTGTGCCTTTACCGTGGAAAGTGGGGAAGAAGTTCTACGTTGCTTTTTCAAACCCTAGTGTAGGTGGAATAGCAGACAAAAGAAAAAAGTTCTTCTTGTTCTTGTACTGTTTACTTGGTCCATCAGACCAAAAGTGCACAGTGGTGACCTGTGTATATTTAGTGTTGATATCTTTTAAGACAGGTTCCATGTGTGTCCAGATTGCTGCAGCATCTTGTCTCTTCGACTCGGACAATGTGCAAAACACTGCCTTTTCACCCTTCGTGTAATACATTCCAGTATGGAGTGTTATCTGTGGCAGATTTTGTCTAAAATGGCAGGCCTGAACTTCAGATTTATACACTGCAAAAAAGGAATTTCAAGAAAGTAAAAAAGCCTTGTATCAAGAAAATAAGTCTTATTTTTTGTCCAAAAAGAATATTAATCTTGTCAAGCATGTTTTGCATTGGAAAAATAATCAAATTTTAAGAAAGCACGGCTAACTTTTTCTTAATAAGATATTCCAGCTACTTTTGAGCTAGAATAAACCAGTAATAGGATATAAAAATGTTTTACAATAAAACTCAGTGGACCAACAAGATTATTTGCCTCATTTTAAGAGTAAGACCACTTGTACAACTTCTTAATTTAAGAATGCCAAGAAACATTAAAGGTTGTTTATTTTCATTTGTTATGTGTTCTCAGGCCATCTGAACCTGGCAGAACCAGCTACTTCATATTTAACATATTAAGATGACATCAGGCCATCAGACTGGCCTATACAACAACTGTTTTATCATTCAGATTAAAGTTATTTTGATACATGAAAAGAAGAAACAATCATGAAACAAAAAAAAAAACAGGTCAACACATTAAACAGTGTGCATTTTACAGTTCATCAGACAAGGCTCTGTGTAGCCCAAGCACATCTCCAAGATAATATTTCGTAGGAACATATGTCACATCCGTGTGAGTATAACTGTAATATGGAGTGAAATCTACCAGACTATCAGCAGTTATTAGTTCAGTTGCTTGTGCCATGTTTGGAATCTCTATTGTATATGCCATGTAATTTCTATCATAACAAACAGTATTATGCTGCTGGAACTCAAAACAATATAATGATGAGTTAATTACATAGATATTGCTCACAAGTCCAAATTCAGGCAAATCATTGGAATTAACAGAAGTCAGAAGTAATGTCTTCTCCTGTATGTATTTATTACCATTTACATTAATCCATTTAACAGACACTGCATTGTTTATGTCATCATTTCCAAGGAAAGCCCTCATTTTTTCTTTTAAATATGACATGTTGCGTATTTCTGATGTTGGTCCCAATGCACACTCATTAAAAAAAATTGGGTGTTTAGAATGACTTACATTTTGACAACATTCATACATTTGATTATGCCTTATTAAAGACTTGCAAACATTTCTAAAATTTAATTTTGAGGCCCACTGTTTAAAAAAACAATGTTTTGATTCGAATCTCATGCACATGTGACGGACCATTGGTCCCAGGAACTTTATTTGCGATGGAGCATGAATCAAATAATGCTGTTTTGGGGTAATGTTGTTATCAGGGAAAAGATTTTTCATATGTTTTAAATGCTGTTCAATTAGTGTTTTCAACTTGCTAAGTGTCTGTAGACCAATGACAGGAGCAAACAAAATTTTAACAATTTCTATGAGTTCAAGAATTATTTTGTAGTATTCATTATCTTTAACTGAATCAATAAGAAATGGCAATATTTTTAGTAGAACAATCATTTGGCCTGAGGACTGCTTCAACTTATTATCACTTGAAGCTAATGTGCTGTAAGCTATAGGGCTTGGTCTGTCTCTGACATCAAGTGGAGAGTAGGGAAATCCAGCTAATGCAGTATTGAGGACATCCAAGTCTAGTTGACCTAAAAGAACTAAGTGTTTTATCACACACTTTATTTCTAATGGAGCAATGCCTTCAAGAATTATATGCATCATATCCTGGGGTGTTTGTTGGATCAAGTTAAAGGCCGGAAATTCTACCAGCTTGCTCTTTCTGTTGATGCCAAATGTAGTTTTTAAACTGTTTCTAAGATACTCAGTATTTTCCTTCTCAATGTCACCACACTGCCGGACATGTCTTTCTAGTGTCCTGAGCTCAAAGTTGTCCTCGTCAAAATACATTTGCATGTCCTCAAACGAACATTCACACTGCCAGCACTTACTATAGGCAAAGCCAACACCCTCTTTAAATCCACAAAGCTCATGTTGTGCTAAAGTGTCTCCACATATCGAAACCAATGCTCCAAATATTTCACGTTCACCATTCCCAGTTTGAATATTAACACCACCATATAACATTATCAAGTCCTCATACAACCTGCCCAAAATTCCATCAACTCCACATTCAGACAGCTCGCTTTTCTTTGCAATAGCAAGTAGACGGATTGCAGCTAGTTTTGATCTATATTTTGGATTAATGTTTCCCAGTGTATAATAAAACATTAGCAACTTATTCTTGGAGGCATGAGATCCAAGTGGGTTGCAAATTTCAATTTCATCAGAGTAAATGATTATCTGTAAAGCAGAGGGCCGGGCTGAAAAAAGAGGGTGTGATTTCATGAGCTCTCCATCTATGATGTCATACAAATACCCATTTCTGTATTTCTGCGGCTGATCTATCATTTCCAAAACCTTTGGATGGGACAATAACTGTTCTAAACTTTTGATCAGAGGTATATAATGAAAACATTTGGGTATTGTAGAGAGGACCCTTGTTGCCCCTTTTTTCTTCAAGCAGGCAGTATACCCAACAGAAACCTCCTCTGACTCCACAAAATTGAAATTTTCCTTAATCACATTGTCCTGCCTGTATGTTGTCGCAACAGAAGCAAATGGATCCTCAATCCGGTCAAATACTGCCATCGCTTCCTTTTCAAGTTCACTTCCTTGATGTTGCTGGAATACAGTTTGTAGTTGGCTCCTTAGATTAGTCACCAACAGAGCTTGGTATTGCTGCATTCCTGCCAAAACGTCATTCACACCTCGCTGAAAAACAAGAAAGGAGAGCAAATCAAATTCAAACAGTCCAGTTTTAAAATTACCGTGTAATGCTTTCTATAAGGAAAATGACCATACAACCCATTTATAGAAAGTAACATCAACACCACAATGCTTTTTCAACTAATTGATACACACACACAATGTGTTAAACTGCAGGCACCAGCACAAATGTGCAAGATTTAGAGTGAGATGTAGGCCTATGCCTACAGTTCACAGCAAGAGCAGTCAAGGCTACCACCTTTGACCTAATTTCCAAGACTGGACGTGTCATGCAGATAATAATAATAAGAAATAATTGTAATAATGTTGTATATAAACAAACCTGTGAAAGATGGTGTTTTTCTCTTGCAGTCAACATCATAGCAATAGCTTGTCTGGTCAAAGTGTCACGCCCGGTGTCATCCTTTAAAAAATAGAAAATTCAGTGTGTAAAAACAATGTTGCCACAAACACAGATATGCTAACAATCAAGTTGAGATTTGTGTTGGTATGCTGACACATAAACAAAAAGAATGATGATAGGGCTTAGCTCAGAGGTGTCGAAAAATATAACTATAAATATTAATATGGCCCACTCACGAAACTTGGGCTGTATTCAAAACCACATACTGCTTACTGCGTACGACACCAGTATACAATAATGTTGTTTTCAGAAATGCCCAGTATGCGACAATTAATGATTACATTTATTATGTACTGAAGGAAACAATTGGATTACCTTTGATTGACATGATGCAGAAGAGTCAACTGCAGCAGGACATGGAACATCCGCAATATTCAAAGTTTTATTTAAGGTACTATCAACAGTCTGGGACAAAGCAGGATGACTTGGAGAGGTAAAGATGTCATCGTCAAAGCCAGAGTACAAGGACGCAGTACTGTCAAATGCTCCAAAATGTTGTGGAGACACAGAGTATGGACAGGGCTGCACTCTGTTTTCCTCAATCAATACATCTTCAGCTTGCACTCCGTTTTCCATCACTGCTTCACCCGTTTGATGCTCTCTGTTTTCCGCCGTTACTGGCCTGTATCCCCACACGTTTCTGTTCACCGCTGATGAGGCTTCCCGGCTTGAGGTCGCTGTTGCTGTCCTCTCTCTCCCGCCACTTTCCAGATGTTCACGGTGGTTTCTTCGAATGTGATACCATAGTGAGTTGTAGACTCGATACTCTTTGGAACATCCATCGATTCCACAAACAACGCGAAAATCTGGACTACGACTATGTACAGAATTTATATGACTCAATAAAGATTTGAGAGTGAGGGCCACAAACACAAAGCAAATAACACAGCGCCAAACCATTTTCCCACCTGTTTTTAGCCTACATTAGCTAGCTGCCATGTACCGCTTTTGCCTCTGACCCCAAGATGACCAGGTCATACATCATGTGATACCAAGGGTACATAACATAAATCCGTGCCTTATAAGGACAGAAACGACCTTCTATTTATTAATTATGACGTTGATGTGATTCTATTTTAATAGTTATAAAGTAATATGAACTTATTTAGATAAATTTAATTTGTATAAATGCAAAATAAACTTATTTAGGGTGAGCGCCCACCCCCGCTCCCTCTCTACAGATGGTACAATCCACCGTGTTATGCTCTGGTTTTTCCCTCCTGAAGTCCGACCGTTGCATTTTCAAAATAACGGCTTTGGTAGTGTACCGCTGCTGTGAACCCATCATTGTGGAGTGTCAAATGTGGATATCAGTGGCGTGGAATTATGGATAAACTGGATGATATTTCAATTGCCACACTCAAAGGTATGTTACAAGGCTTTCTTTTATGTTGTGCTGATGTTATATTTTACGTAGCTAACCTAGCTTAACGAGTTGTGAATTCCCAGCGTCAGAGAGGCTAATGGGCTAAGTGACATAAACACAAGCTAGTACTTGGTGGGGCTTGGTGCATGATGATCCCCATCTAAAAATATGTGAAGTCTAATAGGGCTTTGGGACTTGTATTTTCCGAAAGTCCCCCTTACAGGGACAGTGTGAGAGGCACGCACAATACAGACGACCAGCCGCTGCTAGGAAGCACCAATCCTAACATGTAGCATACCAAAATGATGGGGGAAAACTCAGCTAAAAGCTCTACCAAGCATTGCCACCCAAACGAAACATAGTTCAATCCCCAAGCAATTAAGACACAATAGCAAATACTTGCATATATAATGTATTTTTAATTAAAAAAACAAAAACAAAACAATTGTCATTCTTTATCAAGCAATACAAAATATATTAACTAATGTGAAATGTGAATGCATTTTATCTAGTAAGGTTCTATACTTACTCTTACTGTAATTTACATGGCTTGAATATATATGTATCTAATTTAAACTGTACAAGAGGTGTCAGGGTGTTGCTATGTTCAAATCTAAAGGAATTCAATGATAACATGAGTGTCTTAGTACTGACTGTAACTTGTCTATATTGCAGCTGCTAATATTGGAGAAGACTTATTACCTTTGCTTTCCCGTGATGACATCAAAGATCTGTTTCCTGGTCCTGAAAATTTCTTGAGGCGCCGGGCTATATGGCTTGTTGTAAATAAAGATGAAAAGGTAAGGTCTGTCTTTCACAGTATGACAGAACTGTTTAACAGTACAACAGATATTCCAATATCACAGAAATGTTATGTAACTTCAATTCAGGTCCATATACATAATATTTCATTATTTTAGACATTTCTGCTTTGAGTCCCTTTCAACAGTCCAACATGTGCTTTTTTTTCAAGTTTTTTTTAATCCACTAAAAGATAATGTTATTCAATAAAATGTTTGTGTAAATGTATTGTAGGTGGATGCTGCTCCTGAAATTCTGCAGTCACCCCCTACTGGTGGCAGCGACCCTTCAAAAGAAGAGGCCAGTACTTCTAAATTTGTGACTATGTCCAACCCAGAATACATAGTCTTCACAGACAGTGAGCTTGAACAGGCGCGACGCTACTACTTTGAGCAGAAACGGCTGGGGACCGAGCACAGCGCGGCCTTATCCAAGGAGCTCTTCTGCCGACTCATAAGAAACACGATGACTAATATGATTGCTATCGCAAGAGCCACAGAGGACTGCAGATACCCCACCAAACATGAGGTGAATGCCATGGCAAAACGGTTGGTGGATTACTATCCGATGATAAAAGAAAAGTCATCCAACAGTGAGTGGGTGAGTATATTTTTGTCACTATTGCTTGTTGATGGTATGATGTTAACTGTACGATTTCGATAAATTCTATTCATACAGTGCTAAACCATAACAGAAGGTTCAAATGGAGCTAGACTTTGCTGAAAGCTGTAATTACAGTTTAAGAAAACTTGAGTCTCAAGTTGTCATGTCATTTTTTTAATGTTTACTATGTATGCCTCGCAGGAGCATGTTGCTAAAAAGCTCATGAAGAGACTCTCAAATGTCAGAAGTCCAAGGAAGGCCAAAGCTCGTCCTTCAAAGAAACCACGACAAGATGTGGAAGTCACTTCAGACATTTCAACCACTGACTACGATGGAGATTCCAGTGCATCCACCATTATTCTGGAACGGTCACCTGTTAGTCCCATGGGCATCTCAGTGCTAGATCTGTCACCTAGAGCTAGCACCCCACTGCAGAGCCGGGACAGCAGTGATGAAACATGTATGTATTGTATCACTTTGGCTGAGTTAATTCATATGACATACCCTGGACATTCAGCAGCTTTCGAATCTTTCAGTGTCTGTCCAAAGGCATATGTATTCTATTGTCCAATGTTTTGCTTTTATATCAAGTAACATGAACATTAATTACTTCCTTTCACTTCCTGAGTTTCATTGACAACTTAGCTAGTTTGGAAATCTCATATCCTCTTTCCACCATAACTTCCCTCTTCAGCTGGTTCAGTTGACCTCAAGGACAGCCCGAAAACCCAAGCAAGACATTACAAGACCCTCCAAGAAATGTTCAAGTCCAAAAAGCCAAACAAAGCTGCGATAACTCATTTGCTGAACCTGGAATTTGAGTCTCGAAGACACTTCATCACCTCTGATCTGTTAAAGGAGCAAGACAGACCAACAAAGATTCTAGAGGCTTACCCATGTTTCCGAGAACTGGACCACGTAAGTAATGGTGGTCCTATTCAGTCCACATTTTCAGTTCTTCCAAGGACTTATTTTAGCACGACATAATTGCCATAATGTTCATATACTGTACCTTAGACATTATAGATCTTTTTTGAAGAATGTTAGTCATTCAAATGTTTGACAAGGACTAGCAGTGAACATTTTCTTCAGTGAATTTTCTTTCTGTATCTGAATATATTTTTCAGGTGCTGGATGAGCTGCAGCGAATCATCCAACCAACCAACTCCCAATACATCTCTGAGATGAAGAGCAGATGGGAAACCTTCTATTCAAAGGTCCAGTTTTATGGGGTGATGAAAAAAACCATGACGCCTCCTAAAACTTTGAATGGAGGTAAAGTCACAATACATTGACTTGTTTATTTTAAATAATAATGTGTCATAAGTTATTTATGGTAGCACCTTGTCTTGTGCCTTTTCCATTAAACCAGTGTAGCATGTCACAGCTGTGTTCCGAGCCCTGCCACTGCTCTTCCCGTCCAGCACCATGCCACCTAAGAAGCTGGGCTTAAGCAGCGAGGCTCTTTTCCATGTCCTTACGGTGAGATTTATGGACTTACTGCAATATTTCATACTATATGTTTTAGTTATTCACGCATACATTTTATGTCAGGTTTAGTTACTTTGAGATAAACTTTTTATCATTTCAAAATGTCTAAAGGGGAAGTGTTCTCCATAGTGTAGTTGTTGTAATACTAACTTTGAACAACAGTAGCTGTCGTGCATTCAGTATTTGCAGTACTCAACAATGACAGTACAACATCTTCTCCCTATCAGGGACTATTGTGACTATATGTTTTGAAGTACAATTATGATTTCACCAATGTCCTACTCCAGGTCAAAGTGTGTGTTACTTGTGTTGTTTTTCTAACCCTCTACATTGATTTGTGTCATCTAGACTTCAGAGGATCCTGATGGTTTCCTGCGCCAGCGACCACTGTCTTGTCCAGTCGTGCTTGTCTCTGAGGAAAACTGCATGATCGCCATTGGAAACATGCCAGTGACCACCTTCAACATTGAGAGGTTTGATGAGGGACTGCTCTACCTCATGGCATATTACTATGCCCTGCAACTCACTTACCCAAAGTGTATTTCCACACTTCTGTCAGTAGTGCAAACAGAAATTCTCCATGATTCCATTCATGAGCAAGATTTGACCCCTTCCTACAAAAAAGCCATTGGCGAGTGGAAGTCCTTCATTGAGTGAGTCTATTTGTTTCTTGTGTTTGTTCCTTGACACCGCCTCACTCTCTATCTCATGTAAGACTTTCAAAGAAAGTCAAAGTTCTGTTTCATAAAAGGTTTATCACTGTTAGCCACATTTGTTGGTGAAATTGCTAACTTTTCCTGTAGAATATTATGCAGTAACAGCAGCTGCAAATTATGTTAATTGTTATAATATGCTGTAACAATAGCAGATATAACATTCTGTTTTTTGATGGATGTTAAATCAAGCAATTGTATTGCAAATAAAAATAAAAAATATTAAAAATGAGAATGTTTTGGTGTCTTGATTTAAGACAAAGTCACTTATTTTTATAATGCTATTTGAAGAAATTGTGTCTTATTTTAACTACTTTTATACTTATTATTAATCCTAGATTAAGGTGTCATTTCTTAAAGTTAACTCAGTCAAGAGACCAAAATTCTTATTTTAAGTAAATTAATCTTGAATAAATGGGTTTTTTAATATTTTAAATTTACTTAAATTTAAGATTTTCTTTCTAGTTTTAAGGCCCATTTTAGTCTGTCAGAGGCAAGAATTTTGTGCTTATTTTAAGAATTCTTGTCAAGTAAAAAAAGCTTTGAATTTAAGAATATTTTGCTTCTTTCTAGTAGGTCTGTTTTTGCAGTGTATTTGCATCTCCAGGATTCTGAGAAGTCAACATGAACGATTGCTGTACTTTCATCACAGGACTCAATTGTGTTGATGTATGCTTTTGACTGGTTTTGAACTGAACACACATGTGTTGTGGTTTCATTTCTGAGTGTTTGCTCATAGAGTTTTGAGCTCTGAAAGGCTGCCACTGTGTTGGACAAGCTTGGTGTTGATGTGGATTCCATTGCCTGTGTCTTCTTGAACTATCTCCCACTGCCTCCATTGAACATGGATTTGGTCTTGCTCTCTGGTAGTAACTGTCCCATTGTTCAGACACCGTGAGCAGGTGCGAAGAAGGCAGGCCTCACTTGCTGGAGAGCAACAAACTAATTGAAAACTGTCATGTAATTTGTTTGACTTCACAACACCAGACATTCTAAGGACCTCGAGCATTAAGCATGCATTCTCATGTATTTGACACAGACAGGTCTTTCGATCAGATGCTTTTGGTGCTGTGACATAGAAGGGCTTCAGAGCACAGAATGAAGAATAGCTCAGCTTTACAGTGGGGTTCCTGATAAGAAAATCAGTATGGAGGTTGACCATGGAGTCTGTCAGGATCATTCTCTGCTGCTTGATCTTGTTCCTGGTGATTGTGTCAGTCTTATCAGTTGTCACACGTGCAGAATTCAGGAAGAAATCCTGAACAGTCTGTGTGATACCCTGTAGGAATGTTGGCTTTTTTGTTGGCTGTTCCTTTCCTCTCATTAGCTTGTAAGTTAGCCCAAACTGCTGGATTTGGTGAAGAAGACGATACTTTTTTAGGATCTTGCCTGATGACACACTTAGTAATGGTTTCTGACCCCGTGGCCCAGGAGGTTGTTTGTTTTTCTTCAGCTCTCTTCTGATGATGTTGTGGAATAGAAGAGCTTTTTTGATGTTTGGATTCCTTATGTTGCTTCCTGACAACATTTTCTTAGTTTCTGTGCCTGGAGAGTCCAGTTGTGTTTTATTTGTAGCCTTTTTTGTTCGCGATATTTTTTTTCTCAGTTTATTTCGTTGCTTTGTTACATTCTTAAGCTTCTGTTTCAAAATTTTTATTTCTCTTGAATGCCTTTTTCGTGTTTTACTTCTTTCCTTTCTTTCTCTTTCCTCTCTGCGAGACTGTCTGGAATTGTATTCTAAAATATCATGATTTTGTGGACCTCACTCACATCTTGTACCCTCTTTGGAGGAGCAGAAGTGGAGGGGAACAGTGATGGCAGCACACGCAGGATATCAAGAGCCTGTTCAGCTGTACAGGAAAAGATTGATTACTTCAAATTACTTCAATAGGTGGTTAGTTTAGGCCTCTTAACTGAGAAACTGACCTCCTCCAACACATCATGACAGGCATGCCAGACCGCTTTTCTGCGAAAGAAATTCTCTGGGCCTGGGAAAAGATCCCGCAAGTCCTCACGAGACAGGGTGCTCATCGTTGTTTCTGTGATGTTTGCAGCTATGAAAACATTGGAAGACAAACATAAAAAAATGAAACAGTGCCCTAGAAATTAATCTGCACAGACTATAAAAATTTAACATTTCATTCAAATTAGGGAGCTAGTGCTAACTAGCTTCGAAATGTAGATACCTCATTGGCTGCTGTTGTATGTCATATAGACGTTACTAGTACTAGAGCTGCCACGAACTAAGAATTTTCGTAATGATGACCAATTGTCATTTGTCACTATTAGTTGACGCCTCTGCATTCATACGTTCATATGTACTTAAGAATAACATCTGCATACATTACCCCTTAAAGTCGACACTGTAACATCATCCAGTTCTTCCATGCCGTTAGCTGACTTAGCTAGCTTGTTAGCTCCGCTGATGTTAGCTCGTCTACACACTGTTCGGCTGCAACAATACACAATAAACGCTGAAAACACATTGAAACGTCGATAACATGCAAAGGAAATGCGATGTGAACTAAGTAGGAGCACTGGTTTACTTTACTTACAGTGAAAAACTCCAGTTCAAATCCAAGTCTCTCTGGTATCGCGTTCGTTTGAGCCCTCGTTCTCATTTGGCGGGTGTAACCATAGCAACGCGTTTTTACGACAGTCTCACGCTACCGGCCTGTGACGGGTTTCTATGGTTTTTACGACAGTCTCGCGCTACTGACCTGTGACCAGTCTACCGTCCTCTTGCCCGCGACATCTGAGCTTCTAACATGATTTGGCGCTGCTTCATATGCTACATCTTTGTGGCATTGACTCTAAAACAACTTTTGAGTCACATTAACACCATGCACAGTCGCAGCCCTGACTTTCGCGTCGTGTGTGGGATTGATGGCTGTCCGAGTGAGTACAGAGTGTATAACTCCTTCTACTATCACGTGAAGCGGACACACGCGCATCATCTTTTCCAAGTCGACGCGGCGGAGGAGGACGGACCAACTCGCCACGGTTTACCTGGAGGAGGAGAAAGGACAGCCGCAAACGACCAAACTAATGCGAGCCCTGTGGCTGAAGCAGAGGGCTCCAGCCTCGTCATTCCAGCGGTAAGTCATTACACAAGCTAAGATTTAACGTAACATTTATTTATGTCAACTGTGCCTGATCCAAGCATGTCCACTAAACATGTTTGTCAATGACAGGCGCAGGTTGTAAATTTAAGATAAAGTAATAGCAGTATTGAAAGTAATGCGTTACTGTAATTCCACTACTTTTGTCAGTAACGAGTAATCGAACAAGTAACGCAAATACAACTAGCCTACTGAGATTTAAATCGGCTCGTTAATGGTTACATTTATGTTGACAAACTCAGCCTACCGCCCCGCAGATGATCCGATTTATGATCTAATATCACCGGACATTACCACGATCAGTTAACCTGTATTTGATTGCAAAGAGAAACTCACCTTGGCTGAGAAGGGTGGAGTGCCTGTACTGGACTGCAGCTTTGTGTCTCCTGCTGCTGCAGCAGTCCAGCCAGGCAGTTTACTCATCCACCCGCTGGTAAATGCATTCAAATTTAGTGGCAAGTCCCATTCGTTAAAATGGTAATCCAGTGCTAAAATACCTGTTAAAATCATCAAGGTGAGAGCTGGTTAGCTGACAGAAGGAGGTTTGTTTTTTATTGTACTGTTCTGTTTTGTTTTGTTTTTATTAGTTGTTGTTTTTGTTGTTATCATTACATACTTTTTATAGGAAGAAATTTGCCTTGCTAGCTTATCCAGGTAGTTGTCAGATTGTCTGGTGGTGCGACCTACAGAAGTAAATATTTTCCCTGTTTTAATAGATATATTTGTTGTTAATCTCTGTCAGAGTGGAGTTCAAGAAGATGGAGTAGGTTGCATGACTGTCAAGCCAGAGAAAGCCATCGACTGACACAGGTAATTTATGCCATTGATTTTCCAATTAATTCTATTTCATTTTTAGTAGCAAGCTTAAAAGCAAGTAGCTTAAACTGTAGAATGACTTCCCTGTTCAGACCTGGCATCTTGGTTGATCCGATCACAGGTAGACAGCTAAAGTTATATAAGAAAAACACCTGACATTAGAATGTGTTTCCACCTATGGTCTCCACATGCTTCTTCAGTGACCACTTGTGATCAGATCTCACTTCCCCGCTATATATGCAATTGGCCACATACTTTGCTTACCAAATCTGTGCATCCACTATATTTGTTGAGCATGAGCTATGAATAGAAACAACATAATAAATCCAACATTTAAACTTTAATTTA
>OMNW01029083.1:0-16560 GCA_900303245.1 Selene dorsalis | reverse complement strand
ACATCCCCCTTGCACACTGGTTCACTCTCAGTAGGATCAGAGGAGAGGTTCCCCAAATGGAGGCCCCTCACCAGGCCCCAGGCAGCGGGGACACTAACAAGCTCTAATGATCTCCAGCCAGGCCTGTCTCTCTGCTCTTCCTCCACTCACTCACACTGCAACCTGCCGAACAGGCCTTCACGCAGACAGACAGCCTTACTGAACCCACTGTACTGCATGTCCTGTCTCCTGTCCAGCTACTTTCAGTTTAGGATCAAGATAAGACAACCACTGCGAGGACTGGATGGGTGTTTCTTTTCCTATGGAACACTCCCCAAGAATATGTTCTGATAAATATATATGAATATGAGGATAAATGAATGTTTGGTATGATAAAAGCTTAATGCACCCCTTCTCTTTCTGTATGTCTGGTCTGCAGGCTTTTGTTGGCATGTCTGCTCCCCAAGGGGAGACCAGATGTGAGGCACTGGAGGGATTGAAGATAATTGCAAACGTGTTTTGGTCTGCTTCTTATCTTAAGGGGTCCAAGTGTATCTATCTAAACCCAGAGATGAAGAGAGAACGCAGCTCTCCCACGTCAGCATGACCGAGGTTGGGAGCTACAAGGGCAGGCTGTAACTGCATGAATCTTAAGATTATTGGCCATTAACCAATTCTGACAAATTAAAAAGTCCACCCTAAAAAAGATTTATATGGTTTAAAACCAGTTGTTGGCGAGGGATACTGCATTTCTTGGTTCATTTTGTTTTGATCCCATGATATAAAGTTAAGATATTTGCAGTGCAGCTACAATAGGTCTTAATAGCACATAATTTCTTTGCTATCTAAATCATCAACACTAAATGTCAGACTATGGTTTCAGCATCATTTAGAGCCGTGTTGCTGCCATCCTAGGGAACTTAATCCCAATATCCGCTCTATTTTCGGCACTGTTTCTGTCTCAGGCAACTCCTAAGAGAAATACCTGACGTTTTTAGCTGCTTAAACTTTCATTGGCTAGTTGCTGACTTTGGCGTTTGGCTGCTCCAGTTTGAGACGCGCTGATGAAAATGTAACATTGTAAAACCAAAACAAAGAGCCGAAAGACACTAAAATGCTGTGTAAAGCTGGGTGGAGCTGCAGATTTGTGTGATAATTCTCTTTGGGTTTGTCACCATCAGTGACTATTCACAGTACCCATAGTGATTTGATCATGTGTGCATGTAAAACTATTGATTAGAGCAGCTTTAAACCATTTCAGTCAACACAAAATGTGATGAAATTTTAATGTTCTTGTGACTTATGGGCCCCTGAGCTTTCTCCTAGATAACTTGGAGCGATTGCTGGGAAAATGTAGAAAGAGACAAAGAGAAGATAATAAAAGTGTCTAGAAACAATGTAAATCATAAAGCTGCATTTGGATTCCACTTAAATCATAAACCAATGATCTCTCAGAGTGTAAAAGTTATTGATGGGCTGTATTTTATACTCGCTCTGTTACTTAAAGGCAAGCCAACAACCTGTAAAAAATGAGAATTATTACCAACTTAACTATAACAAATCAAACTTAGCTCCTCCTTCATAGCTGTTACAGTGCATTGAGAGAATAAACAAAAAACAAAACAGTCTCAGGTCTCAAAGTCTTTGTTAATTTAGTTGTAGAATATAGTTTTCAGGCTGTAGAATGATAAAACAGAATATCGATTTGTTACAGGGAGTCTTTTTTTTTAGCATAAAGGTGTGAACGTGGCTGGAAATACTATTCTCATGTCTTTGGTAAGGGAGAAGTAAAAAGTCATGAAAACACATGACTGTGTTTAACTTTGGACAATTCACTATTGTCCAGATAATTTGAGTAAGATTATTGTCCAGATAATTTGATAGTAGCATCCTATGCTTTCCTTAAGTAAAAGACTCGGCTGAGTAATTGCATTGGACTGACAAACAACCTGATGCCAAATAGTTTAATTCCTCTTATGCTGTCAGGTCTTTAAAGGGCATAAAACAGAATATGTCACAACTAAGACATAATCTAGTTCTGAAAAACCATCCAGAGATCTACAGTACGTGGATGCTGGCATGCAAGCCAGGCCAAAACACCCTGTTTAAAAAACATGAATGCATTAGCAGCATATTGTTTAGATGTGACTTAAAGTCCAAGATTATAAATGAGTTTAGATTTAGTCTCTGGGGACTGGTTCCAGTCTGTCTGTGCAGTGAGTTGACCTCAGACACACAACGTAAAAATCTGACAATGAATAGAATTTTATTCATGAAGTTTGATGAATCAAGTGTCTTGATTTTATGCTGGGAGAAACCGTAACTCTGAACACTTTGAAACAGATTAAATTGCATTGGAAACCAGTGACATTGTCAGATCTTTCTCCCTCTTTTAAGAATAATGTCAGTTTAGCGATCAACAATGAAAAATGACCACTTCAAAGGGACACTTTTTGCAGTGTACTGTCTACTACACGTCACAGTCCTATTTTGTTGTGGAGTACATTCTCCTCAAGGGGAATAATGAGCATGAGGCGATCAGACAGCAAAGCTGGTTTCTCTTTCTGAAGTGTGTGCCAGAAATGCACATCCTTGTTAGACTGGTCCACAGCTACTGGGAACAGAAAGTTCCCAACTTTAGCTTTTCTGATCCATTGTGTTTGCATCACTCTCTAACCCCTAAACCTTCGTGTGTATAATTGAGTGGTTACAGAATATTTTCATTAAGTCCAATGTTGCTGTCCAGCCCTGGCAAGAGACTTCAAAGTTCTCTTGAAACTTAGCTCTGTGTTTATTTCTGTCAGTCTTGAAGCTCGAGTAATCAACAGGGAATTGACTTGAAGGTCTTAAAGGGTCCACTTTGAAATAGATCAGTACCCGCTTACATCCACCCTCACCCTGGATATGAGAGGTGTGGACATAAATTTCGCATTGGACAGTGGATGAAATGAATATGAATTTTCAGCATTTTGATCTAAGCATTGAGCGGATAAAAGGCACAGTCCAAAGTGCATCTGAAAAAGGAGCTTACATTTTCTATAATATTAAACCTAAGTCAGCCTTTGATCTTTTAATCCTGTGCTCATAAGGTTGTGAGATAAGCAGGCATGACTAACGTCTCTTTCTAATAGTCAAGAAAAAGCAGAGCCCACATAATGAGCTCTTTTACCCCTTTTGAAGACAAATTGGACTCAAATTCCATATTTAATGGCTCTTCCTTTCAAAAGATTTCTGTCTAAGGTTAAGAGAGAGAGAGAGAGATGGTCCTGTCACATTAACGGTGCTGTTAAATGTTTTGGGTGCCTGGCCTTGTGTTACTCTCAGCCTCCCCAGATGTCTGCCTCAGCTGTCTGCTGCTGTCTTTGTGGTCCTATCCTTGCTGTTTCTGTATTTAGCCAACACTGTCACTTTACACTAACTTGCAGGGTTTATATGAATATGACAGTGAAACTGGATTGAACCATGCTGGCTGCTTGTGTTCCTTGCAATCACATCCACAGATCTGCTGATGCTGGCTGTGGTCACCTATCTCTCCTGGGTCAACATCCCTCTGCCTGTTCATTAGTGCACTGAGGCTACTGGACGCAACTCAAACCAAAATTATAGCTACACATAAAAACATTTAGAAATATAGAATTTAAACAAAATTTTATGCAGCCCTGTTAAAACAAAGTATACCCCAAGACCAAAGGTTTACAACCACAGTGACCCCATAAGATTGCAATGATAATCAATGAATACAATTTTTAAGAAATGAAAGGGGGAGGGGGGACTTGTATCTTAAAATTATAGCTCAGTTTATTTTATGGGAGATTGTATGAGATACTTATCCATAATCAGAACACATTCAGTCTATCAGCCAGTTTAGAGAAGCAGGAGTAGGCTACCAGCACAGAAGCTAAATGATGTGCTGCTGTGGTTGGGGACAGCAGAAAAAACGTAGGCCCCTTTTAACAACTTTGAAAAAATACTTAAGAAACAATTCAAACTCAATTATACACCATTATGAAAAGTCTTACCTTATACATGCCCTTTTCTCTGGCATTCTCAACTGCATATTCCCATGAATAAATGCACTATTTCCACACTCAGAGTCCTACACTGCAGATCATAAAGGGCTGTTTGATGAAACAAGATAAAAATGTAGCATTCACATAAACTTATATTGGTTCTTAGGTGGACATGTTTTTAGGTGTCTATGTCTTGTTCTGTCGCTAAATACCTGTTTCAACAAAGAATCCAACCACTAAGGAAATATTTAGATATTAGATATTAGTGTAATGCTAATGAAAAGTTTCTAGCATCATCTTGTTGACAACCTGTTACAACTAATTAGCTAAAGCTACATGAGCATACTAAGCAACATGAAACATAGAGCTACCTGTGATGATAGGCTACCATGAAACATAAATGCTTTTGATTTTAATGAGTAGCTGGACAGTAGTTGGGGGTGATTAGCCTAACTTAGCATAGGATCTGGAAACGGTAGGCTATGTGTGCATTTGTGTCAATGTGTGGTTTAAGAACTATTATCAACAATCAAATTAGATGCACATCGCCAAACTACCTCTCTTTGTCTTACCACTGTATATTTTTTTTGGGGTGAGATCCATTACTGACATCAAATCTAAACTGCGATTCTGATCTTTGACCTTTAAAATGCACAAATAACAGTTGACACTATTAAGCTTTGCAGGGCATGACAGGGCATCTAATCACTGTCAGAGATTAGAGCCCTCTGTGCCTGGCTTTGTAACTACAGCAGGGTAATAGTTTCTCCCTGGCTCTCCCACAGGCTGTGCTGAACCTTTAATTGGGCGACTCTCCTGTCGCTCTCTCTCTTTCTCGGGCTGTATCTCTGCCTCTCTGTTCCACAAGCAGACAAAGTTATTTAAATCGCTCCAATACTTTCATCTCATATTCTCTTTGTCCCATTGTTATGCAACCACACGGACTCAGATGCAAAAAGACACTAAGAGTACAAAGAGAGGAATTTTTCTGATTTCATGCAGTACTTCCCTTCACATATCTCACATTCTCTCTAGACAAATTATACTCTAGATATGAAGCATTGGGAAGAAGAGGGGCAGGGGGGTGAACAAGGCCAATTTGTTTAAAGGCTGGTCTTCAGGGTGAGGCACACCACAGAGCTATATTCATACATTACATTTGCGTTTTTACACTTCTGACGGGCGCTCTATCGTGTGGCCGTTTTCATCTCGCTGTTTGATGCTGGTTAAAGGAGAAGGCAGTCATTGTCCTCTGTGGCCTGCAGGCATGTTTTGAGCTGCGCAGAGTGAGTCAATGGAGAGTTGGGGGCCGGCTAAATGTCAGGAGCACATGGCCACGCTCACATAGCTTAATGCAGGCCTGTGTCTGGCCCTTGTCCTTGTCCCCCTCCAACTCTGTGTGTCTTTATCCCTCTGTCTCCAGCTTTTCTCTCTGTCTCAGATGTACATGCCATCTGGTCTGGCTCCACATCTGTGGATATCCTGTCTACAAAGCCTGGACAGCAGCAGTCTTTGTGCAGTGACTCTTTGCGCTCTCAGGCACCTGCCAGGGCTTAATTCACTTTACCCATGCAAAAGAGGCAAGCCCATTAACAGTGTCCACTGTTAAACATTGCATGATGTGAACTGCTTGCTCACACATTTCTGCCCACAGGCCGAGATGCTTGGGAATACTAAAGTTCTCTCTACAGAGGAGGAACATTTGCAAACCTGTCACTGACCTATACAGCTACAAAACACATGCTAATTACAATGGCAAACCGTCGCCAAAGAGAGAAATGTGCCAGCAACTATAGAGAGGGAGAAAATTGTGTTTGGAGAAGAAATAAACACTGCTCAGTCATAAATTTACAGTTATCAAATCAGCTTAAAACTGCTTTAAACAATAATTTTAATGTAAAGTCTACTTAACTTCCCCGTGTTTGGCCTTGGCAGCGGTTTGGTCCACAGATGTGTTCAATATGGGAGTAGTCACAGCAAATATGTGTACTAGGAATGAAACACTACGTGCCAGGGATGTTTCCCACTTGGATAAGTGAATAAATGTTTGATTGATTGAACACCTGACTATCCAACATGGGCTGCTATATAAGGCTGTTTGTGATGTGTCTCTTCATCGAGGTATCTTTGTAATTGCTTTAAAATAACATGAATTCCACTTGAAGACACTTTTTGATTTTTTGTCCTGGTTGAAACTGGCATCAAAAAAAGAAGAATAAGGCGAAAAGTAAGAAGAAGAAGAAGAAGACACTCGTGAGGATGTTTTGATCATCAGACGTTTTGACGTGTGCAAAGCACTTGATACCAGACACCAACGTTTTTAAGATCTGTGTATTTTGCTGTTGAGCACTAAAATTACAGCAGTTGCAACAAAGAGTGATACTACGTCAGCAATGAACAATAGCCAGCATGTGCTGTATCATGTTTGCATATTTGCAGAAATATTTATTTTAGCACAAGTGTTCTGCTAAAATGTAATGTGACATTGTAGCCTGTATTCTTTTTGGATATATTTGTCTGAATTTCACTTGGGTACTGTTAGAGAGATGGGCCATAAGAGGCAGCTCTACAGTGGGTAGTAATCAAACATGTGAAGAGTGAGCTGTTTGGTGCAGGGATGAAACATTCATACTACTCCAACAGACTTAAGCCAAGGTAGCTCAAAAGAAGATGAAAAGACCTTCATTAAATTGGTAGTTCATAATAGAACAATAGAAACTCTGAGCACCATGTTTCAGTGTTTTGACCTTCATTAGGGTGAAAAACAGAGATTGGCCTCGGTGCTGTGTGTTTCCATTTGGATGATTCAGACTCAGATTCAGATGGATCCTCCCAGAAAGTCAGGGACACTGAGGAGAATCTACAGTATTTTAATGGGACTTCAATACTTGAGATGTGTGATTATTTTTTTTAGCCTACCAAATAAAAAGTAGAGAGTATGCCCACACATTGGTAGCCACAAAACATTACTTTATTATGCACAACGTTCTGACCAACTGCTCTTCTTCAGGTGCTATTAAGAACCATGGGAAACACATCTATATATAAACACGAGCCACCAATAGGCTTTCAAGTGTATTGATGTGTGGTCCAATAAGACAAAGGGGGCAAACCTGAAGGCAAGGGGCACATATTTAGGCTTAAGATTGTCTCCTTGTGCATGAAGATAAATAGATATATCTAACAAAAATTAATAACTAAATACAGTAACATCACACATTATTTGATAGCCCATAAATATCAGCCTGCCAAGTAAACTGATGTTGTAACTGAAAGTCTGTTACATATATATATTTGTACTTATAAACTGTAACCCATTGCCCTACACAAAAAAGAACTCTTCCTGTTGTTTGTCTTAATAAAGGCTCATTTGTTTTATATACTCAGCAAATGAAATTTTCCAAGTTTATTGTGTCTGTTGTTGTCAATAGTTTTTTTTATTTATTAAATACTGTCCATATTAAGAAAAAAACATCTTAACAAATCTTTTTGAGCGAAAATGCTGCACTGTGATTTATTAAAACCATTTTGTAAATGAATGAATGATAGGAAAAACACGTCATCCACTGTGTATAATTTTCTAGTAATCAATTCTTTAAACTATGCAAAGAGCAATAAGAACTTGTTAGAATAGGGACAATATATAAAAATATGACAATGGCAGTTCTAATAAGGAAAAAATAGCAATTAAGCCTCGGAACAGTTTGAATGATATTGATTAGTTCAACTCCAGCTTGTGTTGAAGAACAGGTCCAAGTATGTGAAGCACAAGAAGCAGATTTTCGTAATTTATTGAATTTTTGACACCTGCAGGATGAGCCATTCACACGTTCAATGCATATTTTATTCCTTGTGAAAATTCATCACATTGGCATTGTACAGAGAGTGTCTGCTTTTTCCGCCTCCCTCAGCAAACTGTAAATCTAAATTCTTGTGGAAAGTTGCATTTTTATAAGTGAAGTTTTTGTAAACTCCTACATACACCAGATACAGTGACCTGAGTGCAATCAACTATACCTCTGAGGCAGGTGATGTACATCATAAACTGAAGGGCCAATGCAGCAGAACAGGAAGGTAGAGCAGAGGAGTCCGTGACCCTGACCCTGACCCTGTTTTTTTTGTGTTAGAGGTAAGTCTCTTATTCAGTTTCTGTCATTTTGCTATGTCAAAATAACTCCATCACATGTTTATAAAAACTCAACAACTCCTACAATGATTTCAAATTAAAAGCTCTCTAGCATTTCAGTGGACAGAATCCAACTATTTCTTAACAGGACTGTTATTGCTCTGCAATTTTGCTGGATATTGTCTTGTTTTTCAATTGAACTATGATCACCCACTCAGTCAGTCACGTACATTTGTGACTATTAAAACCGCAGTTGCGGTCCCAGCCAAAAAGAGTGGTGAGAAATTAATCATGGCATGTAAATATGTGCAATCTGATCACCCCAAAAACAGCTGTCTTATGTGCATGTAAATGTATTGGGAATCAGGCCAGCTGTGTTTTTCACACAAAAACACACGTTTGCTGACCAATTATTACAATGTGTTGATCCCTGATGTTTTCTGTACTAATACTTGGCAGCTAAAATGTTGCACGAGTTGCCTTGACATGCTGTCAGCTTAGTGAAGTCGCATGTCTTGTCTAACTGGACAAACAATACTGCCTACTCTTCTGAGCATGAATCTTAGAGTTTATAGCATCTCAAACCTGTCAGTTAGATGAAGCCTATTGGTAGTAAATATTTCAGGGACTTCAGTGAGAAAAGTGTATTAGTTGGCTGACAATCTAAAGTTGATATGATTGCCTTTTTTGGTTCCCATCTGTCTGGTAACGGAGATATCAGAGCAGTGTGAGTTTGCCAGGGTTTTATCCAAAGTCGGACTTAAGGGGTGTTTGCTGGTAATATGATACCACTGGACACACCCAGTTCTTACATGCCTTTAAAAAATACTCCCAAATTTTCAACACATCCTTTTTGGGCAGAAAAACTGGGCGATAAGAGATCACACACGCACACACCAGTGGCAAAACAATCTGCAGTTTCTCATAGTTTCAAATCCCCAGTGATGGTTCTTCTCATTTTTTGGAGGTTGTTTTATTTTGAAAGGATAAAAAACAAAACACCAGAGCACCAAAGAGACAAAGCTGGGGCTCTCTCAGTGATGTGATAGTGGTACTGAAGTACCCTGGGAATGGCAGAGTGGTTATATAGCCATGCTACAAAAGCTGTCATGGTGAAAGTGATTGCCCAGTTAATGAGTGCTGTGAAAATATATATAATTGTGCATTTGAGAGCTGGAGGCAGCATAAAACCGTTGTGCTGTAATCTTACCCTTGCATCTCCATCAAACGGTCCGAGTTGGGAGAGACTGATCACAGAGAACTGTGTACTCTCTGATAATGCTGTTTCAGACCCTCTGCGGGCTCACACGGGCCTTTCATATGTGTTATTTATGTAATTATCATGCTCATGAATTGCGAATTGTCAACAGAAGTTTGAAGATGAAGCACTGTGTCAATTAAAGTGATCTGCATTTGAAGTCCGCATCATCCACCACTACAGAGGGAGCAGCTTCTCTGATGTGCAGGCATGAATACAAGCGAATGCATGTGATTAAATATTGTTTCCTATTGTTGTTTACTTGGAGATTTCTCTGAAGTTAATTCAGAAAGTCTCTCACATTGAATCACTTTGAGCCGCACATCAGAGAGCGAACTTGAAATCAAATGCTTTTGGTTTTTGGCTTTCTCGTGGAAAGTTATTTAAGAGATTTATTTCAAACAGTTACTCTTGTCAGGCTGATCTAAAGCTTTGGAATTTCAGAAATGTGTGATTCTCTCCAGAGCCATCATCAAACCAGACTGAACAGACTGAAACTTTCCACAACATGTGTTCAATCAAACACATCTTGGCTTCTCTGAATCCTCTCCAGACTGGACATGTGCATCTACAATTGCTATTGTTGTACGCTAACTGATATTTCATCACAGTACACCTCTGAGTTGGTGCCGGTCATCGTGGCCTTTGTATGCTACCAAACTAACGTCCAGCCATGTAGATTAGAAAATCAGCTGTTCCAGCTATCGATGTATGATAAATTGTATTCCAATATAAATGATTTCAGAGATTACCATTATTTTATTCAGAGATTAGCATCATAGTCGTCATTACAGCACACCAGGAGAGTGCTGGCCTACCAAATTGGAACCGGGTCACCAACAGGTAGCCTAAATCAAAACATTAACTCATGATCATATAGTCCCATGATCGTCTTTGGAAATTGCAACCAAACGCGGCACAATGTGGCACTGTGAGGATACTAGTGGAAGGTAAACATACACTGGGGCCATTGCTCTTCTCCCTAGTGCAACCTTTTTACGTCACTGCCCCCAGGGTGCATTGCACGGCTAGAATAATCTTTGCCTCCGTAGATAAAAATATATACTAAACAATGTGGATTTTCAATAACAATAGTTTATCTGTTTTTAAAAACATATTTACATAGTAGAGAACAATTGTGGTTTATTCAGGCCTGTAGGTAATAATAGTCAGGGTTCCTTTTGATATTTGTTTTGCCTCTTGATTCTGATTCTTTTATCATCAGCAGCACTACATCCCTGAATGTCTGTGTGAGTGACTGAGTGAGTGAGTGCATGAGTTATGAATATACATTGTATTGGCCTGTAAAAATTTTCTCTTCACAGCCCATCACAACATTTTCTTAAAGCAGCACCTAATAGCGACTTTTTAGATAGATGCATTGCTACTTTATATTGGCATTAAAAAAAAGAAACATAGAATTTTTTTAATGCCATATTCAAAATCATCACTAAATTTAAATTTATGCTGTTGGTAAGTACTGTATAAAGTATCACTGTATCACAACAACTAACTAACAACACATGTTCTTCACATACAGTATCCAGAAGTTTAAGATATCCTTTACTATCTCCATTCTGCTGGTTTAGTGAACTCTAAAGAGAGTGAGGTTCTGCCAATCACTTCTTGTCTCAGAACAAATTCAATTCAGAAGCATGTTGTTTGTATTTCCGCCTGTATTACCATGTGCTTTACCTTATTAAGATAAGATGATAGAATACAGATCACAAGTTAATACCATATGTAAATGGGGTCCTTTAGTCTCATTATGAATAACAACAATGCCGTTCCAGCTGATTACACACTCTCAGAGGAAAGGCTTCATGCAATTCCTGCCATAATCAGACCATATTATCATTTGTTTTATCAGGTGTTTTACATCTGCTGTGTCCACTCACAGAGCCGAGGTTCACTTAGTATCTTGATCTAGCTTTGTAGTCTGACTTCAATTTGGAATGAGACTGTGTCTAGGATTTGAAAAATTCACTGATAAGGAGGGATAACAAACACATCAGCAGCAGCAGACCGATGTGATCTCAAAGCGTTCATCTGGCCGTCTTATTTAGTGAGACTAGTAATGGCTGAATGGCTAAATCTTTATACAACTACAGCCGGATCCAATCCTGTCACCTTTGTAATGTGGAGGTGCTCTCGAAACCTGAGGTCACACTGCATCCCATATTATTCATCCCTACAGTTAGAGGAAAGAGCCCTTGCTGTTTTCATTTCTCTTTCTTCATCTAATTTGTTACACAGTCTGTCTGTTCATAGAGACAAGTGTTTACAGTTTTCAGAAGACTCACTGACCATGTGTTCCAACAAAATGAGGTACGAGGCCTAAAGGAGCTCAGAGCACGATTCAATCCCAGTGCAAAACTAAGAATCACACCAAGCCAAAGTAATTAACAATTAACATTGTATAAATTCTCCCTGCTCACTTGCTTTTAATGGAAGGAAGAGGAGGAGGACGGAGGAGTAGGGGTGGTGGCGGGTAGTGAAAAACTTTGAGGCTTCAGAAAACAAACTTTGCCAGGCATTCTTTAGACTTCGTTTGGCCAAGTCTGAATCAAAGCGAGCGGACAATCTTCCCTTTCATCTCTCTGAAGCTGTGAAGGAACAGACTGTGTCCTGCCATGGCTGTGAACTTGTACAGCTTAGCACTGTGAAGGCCACAATTTTTTTTTTCAGTGGGTCGTCCTTTGAGTGTATTTTTTTCCCTCTCTAACCTTTTGATCTAAATCTTCTTAACTTTAAATGAAGTGCTTCAGCCTCTTGAAGATTCAGAGCTTTCATGTCACTGTTCGTTTTGAGATGTAAATCCTCTTGGAGACGTGATGACTTGACCATGTTGATCAAATACGGTCGGAACTTAAGTATGGACATTCACTCTCGCTTTCATTGTTCTATTCAGTTAAAATAACCTGTATCGCAAAGAGGCAGCACAACTTCACTTTTGAGCTAAAGATCAGATCTCCATGTATGACATTTGTGGGATGTTTTTATTTGATCTTTAGTTGCTGTACCAAAGGTGAACATATTTTGTGAATTTGACCATTTTATCCTGTAACTGTTACTCACTGCCCTGTGCCCTGTGAGTTATCCACATGGTCACAAAGCGCTGCCATGATTTTTTTCTGACTGTAATTTCAAAGGTTTTGTATATTATGGCAGTGATGGACTTTGATTCCTCTTTGGCTGCAAAGGCATCATAGGAAAACATGACAACATTTCTTATTCCAAAATTTTCAGAAATCAATTTACTTGCTTAAACATAAATTATGAATACACAAATATATACTATGCAGTCAAGGCTCGCGGTTTAACTTACTGATTCATAAAAATATGGAAATAACAGCGCAGTGCTTATACTCTGATAAACCACTGCTAATTACCAAAAGAAAATACTAAATACCCATAAACCAATGGTTAAAATTTATTGCATAATAAAAGCTGTGCAACAAAGCCTGTTGTATTGTTAAAATGTTGGGTTTAACAGCCGCAGAACAGCAAAGACATCAGCACTAGTAAGACTTAACTGTGGCTGATAAATCATTGTGACCAAAGGTCTACCTTTCACACCAAGACAGGGTCAGCAGTGTTTCAATCAGCCTCTGATTTAAATTGTAGCATAAAACCTGCATTTTAGTTTGCATATGTTCAGATGAGGACTGACATATTGGAATCTTCTGAGGCATTATAAATTTTACGAGGGCATAAAAAGACCATAATAAAAGAAAAGCATGATAGCCTCGGAGAGACTGTTCAAAAAAATCTGGGGACTCCAGATTTCAGTTCCAGTTACTTCCAGTAAACACCTGGTCCCCATTTGTCTTATTTTGGTCCCTGTGACAAATAGAGAGGCATTGCTTCACATAACATGCTTTCATTTGTCGCCAAGGACAGAAAAGTACACTGAAGCAATGTTTGAGTAAAGTTATTTTTTTAAAGAGAGGCCATAAGGGCACACAGAACCAACTCTTCTACCCATTCACCATACATGATTTACAGGACAGTGAGGAATGAACATTCCTGTGCCCGAGCCTGTCCCGACTGAGCTGTGCCAGGGTTCAGCCAGCCAGAGGAATAAGAGGAATCCCTGGCGCTCTGTGCTTAGTGCTGCTAAACAGGCTTTTGTATGTGCTATACACAATGCTCCATCACTGGCACTTTGGACAGCATGAGGGCCCTGCTGCCAAGGGAGCTCCTAGCTGTTGTTCTTTTCATCTAAGTTAAGCCACTTGGCCTGCGGCAGAATGGACATGAAGAAGAAAGGACGAGCAGAGAGGCTTGAGGGAGATGGCAGGATTCCTCCCCGTCTCCCTCTGGGACATGTTTCCCCTGAATTTTATCCTTGCACCCTTGGTCTGATTCACCATGAATTCTTTGGAACACTTCGGTACCGCTTAATTTACATGTATGCCAACAGGCTTTTAATGTATTTAAAACTTGGATGATGTTCAAAGGACACTATAATTCCTCTGAAATAGGCCTTTTGAAGGCTTTATCTTGTTCTTTCTCTCCTGGCTAATCTTGGAGCCCCACAGTATGCCAGAGCAATTTTTCTAATGCCAATTAAGCTTGACATTAGCATAAAACAGCCTTTAAAGTTTTTTTTCTCTTTTTAAATGAAAGAGGAATGTTAAATGGACACTTATTTACAGTCCAGTCGTCTGTTTGGAGTTGCAAAATTGTGTAACCTCAGTAGAATAAAGGAACCTGGTCATTGGTCATTGTTTCTATTGACTCATTAGCAGATAAATATATAAAGGCTATATGCTATATATATATATATATACATTGTATGTATGTGCTAATTGGCACTCCCTTTGGTATAACGGCACACATTCTGCTTTGTGTCCAAATGAAGAAGGTTATGTTATGCTATGCTATTAATGCAGAACATGGTGTTGGCAGTCTCTTTCATTTCTCCCAAGAACTGTAGTAATTGCCACAGAGAGCTAGGAATCAATTAATTACCATTAGGGCTTCATTCCAGCGCACAGTGAAATACACAGCAAATGGTTTTTCATTAGACACAAATGTGCAAATATGACCCAGAGGAGAAACATAAATTCTTAGCAGATTTCTTGCATTTTTGAGTGGAAGTTAAAAGCTTCGTTCTTTCCCCACATGGAGAGCTGGGACACATTCCACTCCCAGGAAAAAAGTGGAAGTCCCACTCAAGGGAGTGCTGTGGGGAATCTCAAGCTGTTGTCGTACTGGGTTCTTGTTTTTCAGAGTTTACAAGAGTGGGACCAAATAAATCAGCAGCATAACTTCTATTACTTTGTGTGGATCATTTAAACAATTATAAACAGCTTCATTAATCAAATCCTTTGAAGTAAAATTGGTTTATTAGTTGACTTGATTAAAAAAGTAGGCCGTAAACAAAACACTAAGAACAAGTTTTGCACTGAGAAACTTACACACCTGAACACAACACAGACATCATTAGTGTAATCAATCATTCATGTTCGCTATAGAGCTGTTACTGGCTTGAAATTTTTGCCACAAAGCCTACACACACACACTAGTGGCACTAGTTTGGACACATCTGATAAGGAAATAAATGAAAATACAACATCTAATTTTGTTGTTCAACCTGAATGTTTAAGCTGACTGACTGACACCTCTGACCTTACTGCACTTGTTAGGACAGGAAAACATTCAGATGTTTACAAACCCTTTTTTCACTCATTTATCACTTAACCCTTAACCCTTGGGGGTTGCGATGCGGGAGCGTCGCTCGACGTCATCGAACGGCGCACGCTGACTGTTATTGTTGCAGTACTCGAAAAAAAAAAGGATGTGGATGTATTTTAAACTTCAGACATAATGTGCAGAAATAAAGAATAAAAATGAATCATTACACTTTCACTGGTGTCATTATTAAAGGGATATTCTGGTGTAAGTTGAACTGTAATTAATTTACAACTTTAAACATCTTTTAAAAGATATAGTCCATAGGACCAAATATATGTACGGGTATGTACATAAACATGTGCTAATTAAGTCCATTAACTACATGTGAGCCTCTCCCTGGCCCCTTTTAAAATGCTGAATGTTGAACAATATAAGGAACTTCTCAGCGTGTTCACACGACATTGGAAACGTCAGTGGGGCCGCCAATAGAAACTGACTGAGTGATGGAGATAAATGACCATTGGTCAGTCAAGTATCAGTCATTGCTCCGTACTTGATCATCAGGGCCTAGTATTTCAAAACTTGTAATCTGGATCAGAGTAATCCGGATAATGAAATCCCACTTTTCTCAGTCACGGATCAAGGTGATCCTGCTGACTTTATCTGAGTATTTCAAAACACTGGCAGGGTGGATCACCGTGATCCACATCTGACCGGATACGGATTTCAAAACCTCGCGTCTCAGCCTCCGGATGGAAACATGATGAACTACTTCACGAAAGCAACAGCTGGGAGCACAACTTTCACGTCAAAAGTGTAAGTTTACTGTCGTCTAATATGTAGCGTTTTTAAGACCATATGAACGCCAACCAACATGTCATGTGATCCAATTATTTGACCTGTCACCAACTTGAAACGACGGTGTAACGATCTCTAATGGAGCCGAGGCGATGCTAACGGAAGCTAACTCTGCTCCATTGACTTGTGTGTTAAGTAGCTAGCGGGCTAGCGAGGTCGCTGCTCCACTGATGAATTTTGCTGTCTGTGGTTAAACTTACAAGGGAATCAATCTGACGTACATCACACATTAACTCTTTAAACTAACACCAACCTGTTCAGAGCTTATTAACGTTATGTCATTGGCTTAGCAGGCTACATGTGCAGACCAGACTTCTGCAGTGTTTAGGAAACGTAACATTACACTGTCCACATGCTTTTGTGTACATCAACACAACAACTGTGACCAAGCTTATCTGATTTAAGTCAAATTTGTCCTCATTAAATCAGAAGCATGAAAATGTGCCTTGAAAGCCCTTGAATATGATTTAAATGAAAACATGTAGTTTCAGGATGTATGGCCAATCACTATTTTGCTATGCTGTAAATTTCTTCAATTAGGCCTACTCCAATTATTTGTTAAAAGGAAAACACTAACAATTTTGATTTAGTGTAATCAGCATCTTAAGTAACAATATCCAGGAGAAGTGAAGCTGAGGCTTTGTCAATCCAAGTCAAATCCACCTCTGAGGTGGGATCCAAATGAT
>OMNW01029082.1:37897-53814 GCA_900303245.1 Selene dorsalis | reverse complement strand
GTTAGCGTAAATACTCAAAACAATGTGAAACAATCACTCTGTTGCTCCTGACAGTTAAAACTAAATAAACCTACACAACTACAACTCACAGATTAAAATTGTATATTTAGTTTGTTTAATCTGCACAAACACCAGTGTGTAAAACAACTTTTTGTGTTTTATTGAAGTCATGTCTTGGACTCTTTCCTGACCTGCAGTCAAATCATGGTGTGTTTCTGGTCCAGGTCAATAAGTAGTCTGACTCATCACCTGGTTAACTGTCTCTTTTTTACACACTGTTTTTTGAACTGATGGAAACTATTGAAATATAATGTTTTTAATTAGTTTGGACAAACACAGGCTGTTTCCCTTGTTTCCAGTCTTTATGTTAGGCTAAGCTAAACTAAGCTAACCAGCGATGGGCTGTTTTTCTATATTTGTCACACAGCCATGAGAGTGGTGTCAATATTATCATCACCCTGACAACAAAGCAAATACATTTGAGTTCTTATAAAAAAAACAAAAAACAATGCTCTAATTTTTGTGAGGTTGCAGACAAAATACCCATCAATAATTTCCTCCAAGATTGGTCTCAACATTTTTGCTATTTTCAAAATATGATATCAGTTCAGCTTCAGCTTTGGATGGCTGTTTTCTACTCAGACACTTTCCTCTTTTTATATATATATATATATAGGGTTAGGGCTTTATAGGGTTAGGGGTTTTTATATATATGCACACAGTGGGGAAAAAAAGATCCCCTGCTGATTTTTGCGCTTATTTCACAAATGTAAATTAATTTATAACCTTTATATGGTGATATTATTTCTGGATGTTTTGTTAATATTCTGTCTCTTTCTGTTAAAAATAAACTTACCATAACATAAAAACTATAGACCATCCATTTCTTTGTGAGGGAGCAGACTTACATCAAATATTTGCCCACTGTATATGCTCTATTTTTCCTGTACTTCAATGGAGTAGTACTTCGATGGTGTTTACTTGTGATGATCTAACTACTGTTATGTTTGTGTTTTTTCTGTGTGTTATTTAGCAGTTGTGATAAGTTCAATTCAGATGTTACATCAAATGAATAAATAATAGACATGTAATTTAACATCAAACTTTCATTTTGACTTTTAATCTATTTGTAACCAATTCAGACAAAAGAGCCAAAATATTTTCCAGAAATGCAATAAAAAATGTGAAGCGTTTACTGCAGATCTTTTCCTTACAGATTATCTTTCCTACTAAATTGTGTGGCACATTTTTCTGTCTCCACCAGATACGATAGAACTTATTTTCGGATGGACACATACATTAATATTAAACTGAACAGAAACCATTCGGGTGAGCTGTTCTGAGGTCAGAGAGTTTAACCTGATCCTCACTGCCTTCCAAGGGTGTCACAGAAACACAACAGATTGACGAGGATGCAGCATAAGCTTCCTGTCTGGTCCTCAAAATCTCATCTGAAAATGGATGTCCTCACTGATCCCTGGCCAGCAGCTGTGTGCCCTATATAGTATAGTAGGCTTAAACACATTATTAAAAGTAAGTGGGAGTTGCTAAATAATTTCCTTTAAATGTAGTATAGGATCTCTATATATTGCTATATAAGTATATAGGGGTTAGGGCATCATCTTTTCCTTGATGGAAAAGTTAGCATGCTAACCAGCAAGCCCTATTTCACCCCCATCCCATAATACTACCAAGAAACCAAAACTGACAACAGAGAAAACTAACATATTATAGCACCTTTAAGTATCTGGGCATTTTTACCAGACATTGGCCAAACAGGAGCAAATGGTGTGTTTGTTAGGGAGTATTTTCAGTTGTGGATTGATACATGGTGATGTAACAGGTGTATGGGACTGAGTCAAAATAAACTGTAGTGTTGTACTGAAATATTCATCATATTAAAGGGCATTGAAGGAGCTCCAGACGGATAGATAGATAGGCAGACAGAAAATACTTGTTAATAGGGTCAGTTATTATAGTTATGATCAAAGGGATTATTAATCATCAAATCACTGTCTTTAAATCTTCTAGATTGAGTTTTAAAGCATTCACAGGAGCCACTGTCAATATAATCTGTGTACTCTGTGTTGTCAACACTTTTCTTGTCTGTATACAACATCTATTGCAAGTCTGCCCGTCCTGGGTGAGGGATCCCTCCTCTGTTGCTCACCCTGAGGTTTCTCCAATTTTTCCCTGTTAAAAGGTTTTCTTGGGAGTTTTTCCTCAGTCGATGTGAGGGTCTAAGGGCAGAGGATGTTGTAATGATGCTGTGTAAAGCCATTTGACACAAACTGTATGTAAAAACGGGCTATACAAAGAAATTTGCCTTGCCTTGCCTTTTTTCCCTTACCATATAATCCATAAGATAAACAGATGACAGTGATAATAACAACAGATTTGTCTTCTCTTTGTGATGCTCCTGTTGCTTTCCACTGGCAGAGTAAAAACAGTATCAACAGGAAACACAGACATCATGTCGGACACAGTCATGGTTCTTTGCTTCACAAACAACACCAACATGTAGGGTGACGGCAGTTAATCAGCTACTGATCAGGAGAGTCTTGTGTGTGTTGAAACGAGGCTCTAAGTGATTGGTGATTAATTTCTTATTCAAGGCCCTGCTCGTGAAATTTGACAAGATTTCTTTAGAAAGTGTTTCTGCTTTGTCACTATGGTGTGTTGACTGACAATGGAAAAATAACTTTAGCACAGAGCTGCAATATGAAAACCAAACAAACAAAGACTGATATGATTTTACAACAGGCTTTTTTTTTGTTTTTTTAGAAACTGATATGAAGTTTAGCCTTAAACAGAAAAAAAAACAGCAAAAATGACAAAATATGAAAGTGCTACTTGAATTAAATGAGTTTTTTTTTTTTTTTTTTTTTAAATGTCATGGTTTGTGTCTCTTGTCCCATTTAGTTCCTGTTTTATTTTGAAGTTCATTGTCCTGTCTTCCTGTGTTCTCCCTCTTGTGATTACCTTATGTGTCTCATCTATGTTGATGTCCTGTGTCCACACCTACGTTCCCCTGAGTGTTCCTGAGTGTTCCCCATCCTTTGGTGTCCTATGTCTTATGTATCACTTTGTTCTTTTCTGTTGGACCTTAAGGACCCTTTTGTTCACTTTTTTGAATAAATACCTTTAGTTACTCATCACCCTGGTGTTGTGTCAGTTTCTCCCGTAACCTTGACAAAACTCAACTTTAAAAAAAGCACATTACTTAAAAAAATTACAGTTTCAATTTAATTAAATCAAAGTATCAAACATTAAAACTTAATGCTTAAATCATATTAGTGTATGTTCTACAGGAAATCCATCATTTAACATATAACAAACTTTATTCATTTCAACTGACTGTTTAATTTACACTTAAGGGGCTGTCACATAAATGTGAGGACTGAAAGTAGATTCATAGTTTGTAGAATAAACTGATTTACATAATAAAAGAACTGTTTCAAACTGATGAGCACTAAACTTAATTTTTCTGCAGCACTTCACTAATTGTGGTGGGTCTTTTTACTAACATCTCTAAAGCACATTTAACATCAAATTTAATATCTATTTTTAATCACCAAAATGTTTCATGGTTATTTTAGATGGTATTCATAGTTCTGATGTCAGGACTCAAACAGGTTATTCTTTAAAAAGCTGCTAACAAGCTATTTATGAGTGATATGGTTTGTGAACGCAGCCCCAATTGTGTAACTGGAGCAGCGTGATGGTCAGTGCAGCACAGACACAGACAGTACTGCATCTCTTATTTATGAAAATATGTCTGTACATGAAAGTGGGGAGAGTCTTTCATAGTTCATATTCTCTCTGCTCACTTCTGACCTGCTGCATTAGACATTTAGGGAGAGATAAGAGCTGATATGATCAGTGGTTACAGTAGATCACACACTGAAAACTAAAACAGACTCCACTGCACTGAATCACAAACTCCAGTCGATTTGATTTCTCTTTTATTACAAAGACAGTGACAAATAAATAGAACAAAACAATGTAAAAATATAATGTTTAAGAAATCTGGGGTGTGGAAATGCCATAGCAATCGTTTGTTCTAACATCAATATGTTTTAAGTCAGATTGGTCCCTGGTTTTGTAGATTGATATGAGAAACATTTCACAACATGTAGCACCGTTGTGTGGTCGTCAGCGCTGCAGCGAGCTCTGTTGACCGTAGAAGTCAGGCATTTCACATGAATGTAGGACAGACTTAAACGATGAAACAAGTGAAACAGCTGTGGGTTTGTTAAAAAGGGGCCACTGCTTTACAGTTTATTATATAAATATAATATATTAATTTTACATTATACACTAGCATGGTTCTAGACCACATACACGAACTCAGGTAAACGTGAATAAAAGGCAGCTGAGAATTTTTAAAAATCAAAATCAAAAAGATGTCAGAAAATTGAAATGTTACAGGGTTTTTTTTTGTTTTTGTTTTTTTTAGCTGCACAGTTGAAAATACAAACATTGAGAGTAAGTTGATCCTATGTAGAAACCTGTGCTTCGGTAATTAACCTGTAGAAAATATGCAAAACTGATGTCTCTTACTCCAAAATTCATGAAGGCATTGAGATAATTTTTTTTACAATCTTACGGAGCAAGCGACAAAATGTCAGTATGTACGTCTGGGGAGGAGGGTGGTTTCTGAGCGTGTGCAAACATTCAGTTGATGACCCTGAATTCACTACAGATTTAAGCCTGTCTTTGCAGCATTGATGATAAAATTCAAACGTGTACTTAATTGTGCCAAATGAAATGAGAACATAGAGATGAGGACGTGCGAAGGATGTTGACGGATGAACTAGCGGACCAGGAGAAAGGTGAGCCCGGCGAGGCCCACGCCAGCGGCGGCAAACAGCGCCGTCTTCATCGACAGGTCCTGGCTCACCTCGCTGGCGCTGTGGGAGAACTTACAGAAGCCTTCCTGCGAGAAAAAACACAACAAATAGAAAAGAAATAAATGGTTAGGTGAAGAGCATAGAGCTTTACGTTTTTCAGCATATAATGCACTTTTTAGAGAATAAAAAAAGGGCTGCCAAAATGTCTCCCAGCAACCAGCAGTTACAGCTGACAGCTGCTGGCAATTATACAAGATATTTTGGAAAATGTGTCACAGGCTGACAGCAAGTGGAAAAATATTTGGACTGTGAGGATGCTGCTGACGTCTGCATTTTTTTTTTTATATTCTAAGAGCAATGCAGATCTGAAAAAGGAACAGGAACGCTGTCAAGGTGCCGACGGGTTTGTGCAGAAAAATGGATTTTATTCAGAAAAGTGCAGGTGAAGTTATTCAAACTCATAATAACTGAGCAGGTGTTCAGCAGCTGTATTTTCTCTATCGTGTTTTCAGACTGAAAACACACATTCGACCAGTGAATGCACCTGCTCTCAGCACCAGGTGTTCCTGCTGCTTTAAAGCTGCTTGTTTTTCTCGTCATACCACGCTAACTTTCAATATGGCTAATGCCAAATTACACACACACACACACACACACACACAGTTACTACAAAGTCCATCTGGCTGAGCTGGTTATGTGTCTGTTGAAACCAGCTGCCACTAGAAGAAAGGAGGGGTGTGTGTGTGTGGGGGGGGTGTGTGGATGTTTGGGACAAGGCCAGGGTGAGCCCATTCACAAAAGCAGACATTCATTGTAGGTGTGTTCACTTTGGTGAAGCTTCAGACTCTAGTCAACTCAGAGTGCATCATAACCGTTGTTAGTGTTTCCCCCTAACTGAGCCACCGAGTGCACTTTTAAATGTGTCTTTTTGAATTACTGTGGTCAAACAAGAAACAACAAGGCTTTTGTCAAAATCTCTGATAATTCAAACCCCAGCAGTGTTTGATCACAGCCCACTGTTGAGGTCTGTTTTTCTGGAGCACACATTCCCCACAATCTGGACTCCTGCTTCTGCAGTTCCTATAATCACAGCTGCCACAGGAGACATCTGAAGGCAAACAATAAAATACTGTGGCTAAAAGGCTGTGTCTAAACTATGCCCTGGCCATATTTTAAACCACATATTACCCAAAGATCTAAATATGTATACCCTAGCAGTCATATCATGCTAGGTAATTTCCAATGCCAGTAGTTTAAAAATATCGCTTTCTCTTTCAAGTCTTACTGGGTTTTTTTTGGTTTTTTTTACTGTTTTACTTAAGATGAGTCTGCTTATCTGCAGTTTTAGTATTTGTGTTTAGTTGCGACTTAATCAGCAGTTATCACCCATGTGACTCAACCAGCTTTGACCAGAGTGGACTTGTTAAAACTTACCCATCCACCATTTTCCAGCAGCCAGTCTTTCTTTTCCTCTCCCAGGTAATCAGCTATGGTCGCTGCCAGTCCCCTGCAGTTTCCGGGCCCCAGTCCCAGATCCTGTCTCTGCCCAGGGTCCAGCCCGTGGTTCACGTTCCTCTGCTCCAGCAGCTGTTTCGCCAGCACCCCAGTAAAGGTGAAAATGGAGACAACCCTCCCCCAGTTCAAATGTCCGTCTCCCACCAGCTCCTCCATCACCTTCCTGAGACCGGGGCAGGGGTCCAGCCCGCACTGCCCGACGAAGTCATGAGCGAGGGAGTGGAATCGAGCCTGGTGCTGCGTCTCCATGTCCCGGGCCATGGCCCTCATGGCAGCGGCTGATTCGCTGGGAGGTGGAGGGGCTGTCTGTGGGCTTGTGCAGCAAAGGTACAGGTAGTCCTCTGCCATGGCCAGGGTCTCTCTCCACAGCCCGCATGACATTTTCTATGGGTAAGAATCAGCATTTTATTCATTAAAATCAGTGTCTGAAGAACAATAAATACGATTTAAATACGACAACTGGGCTATTATCGATTTATCGGCCAGCTAGCTACTCAATACTTCTTTTAAAAGAAACTGACAAAAACTTGATTTGTCAAGGGTCAAATATTAAACTTATAATGACAAGAAAAGGAAAAATTTTATGGGATTTTTTTTTAAATGGTGATTTTTTATTATCTTTTTTTTTAATGACATTGATTTCCATTTACAAACAGCCTGCGACTGATCTAATCTAATCAGCGTATTTTAGTTATAAACCCTTCTTAGCTAACAAACAAATGATAACATAATTCTTTCACCAACACCGGACAACTTTATGGTTTTATATCGTAACACAAACACCAGATTTGACAGCTGAATATAAAGACGACTCCTTGTATGTGTATCTGTGGGCTATTTCCCACCAGGTCAACAGCTTGACTCGGTTTGTTCTTGTTCAGTGTTTAAGTTTAGACAGCTAGTAGCACCGCGTCACTTCACGTTAGCTCTCGACGCCGTCAGGATAAAGACAGCCGGGTTAGCTTAACGGCCCGACGGCCACAAAGATGTTAACAAGACAGCAGGTCTGGTCGGGGAGCTGTGAAACGTTAATTATCCGTGTATTCAGCGGTGAACTTGGAGTTGACTGGCTGGCTGCCTCTCCCTCAACCTCCCTGAGCGATGGTCTGTCACTGGAGTAATGGAGGACACAAAGGACCTCATTCACAGAGGCAAAGGCGAAGTAGCTCAACTGCCGGAGCCGCATAAACGCGTTTAAATCCGGTTTTCACTCGGTTACACTGACACTACCGCGTGGCTGCTGTTTTATATCTTCAACAGGACACGTTTAGATTGATAAAATATAATTTTTAGGACGTAAAGGCAACAAAAAGCTTACCCTCCCAGCGATATCAGACTGCTCTCTGCACACACGGACGGCGGAAGGAGAACCTCGGCACACACACTCACGGCTTCCCTCAGCTGGACGCACGTTTATCTACTGGCTCCGCCCATCTGCTACGCTATTACGCCACTACGTCATTCTTCCGGTACGGAAAAGAAAGCCCAGCAAAAATCCGGTTAGGAAAATGACGATAAAGCCAGTGGAAAGTGCAAAAAACCAACCAAACAAACAAAAAAACATCGATTAAACAAATAACATAAACCTTCCTGAAGCTGAGGGTATCCAGTTGAGGTTGAATATATTCATATATATTGATATATGGGTTCATAAACCAGTTTTTATTGTCTACACTTTATGTAGCCTAGAAAGTGACAGTACTCTACACATCTTTAAAAAATAAACCAACCACAGTACTTAAATATTCAAGGTCAAATGGAGCCAATAAACATCAGTGGCATGAAGATGAAATGTTTTGTTAATTAAACTAATAAACTAACTGAATGTATCAAATATTAAAATTAAAATTATGAGTAGCCTATATCAACATTACCATTCAAACTTTAACATGTCAGCTTGAACACTGGGGAAGTTGTTTTTCTTTCAAACCTTACCATCATTTCATAAAGCAAATTATTAATATATCCATAGAGAAATGCAGTGCTAGTTAACCAGTGAATAATAATCACTAGTTCAGACACCAAAGAGAGGATAAATGATATTAGAAATGTTGGCTGGCCAGCTTTATTATCAGCCCTGTAAAATATATCAATCACATTGTTTTTGAACTGAAACACTTAACTGGTTGCTCTTTCAAAGGCAAAGCTCTGGTCTGTGGGCCTAGGAGGAGTTGATATAAAAACCCAATCAAGCTTTCATTTTTCTGCGCTGGGAAATTTGGATCTTACAGGTGCAAAATTAGGACAAATTATTGCTCTCACTAGATGCAGTCATGTTTTATTGCTGTGTGGTTTTACTGTCTCACACTTCTCACTCTCAGTTGGGGCCATCACAGTCTGTAAACTACACAGAGGAAGTGAAAGTGTAGAGACTTTGTCTGTAATAAAACTGAATGAATCAGTAGCTGAGTGCATCAGCTGATACTCTCTCTGTGTGGTAATTCCCCTTTTACACATATTTCTCTTTACTGCTTACTTTTACCTTCTGTTCTCAGTTCGGTGTTCCCCTATTTAAATTCCAGAGTTTCCACACGTCAGTTGAGGCTTCTCCTGAAACAGAAAATCAAGGGAAAAAAACGAAGCTACACGCTACAAATTCTCCTGATGTGTCTTTTTTACATACAATACAAATTTGATCACCTCAAATAGATGGAGAGATCCACTGTGTTTTAGAGAAGCTTTAAATACTGATCTATATTCAAATTTTTTCACCACACTGAAAGAAACTATAGCGCTGCAGCTCCTGTGGCAGAGTCACAAAATCTCCTGTGCAGTACAGACAGGTTTTTCATCACCGTGCAGTAATGATATAAAACAGTTCATAAACGTGTGTGAAAATTGAGGGGATTTTTCTTGTGACAGGTCATGTGATGATGTGTTTATAAAGAGCTGAACTTTGACCACTGTAACGAAAAAAAGAAAGACGTGTAAGTTCTTAAGACTGTCTGATCAATAAATGAGATAAAATCCAAGTGTAAAAACAACCGAATGACAGAACATACAGTACATGTAGTTTTGAGGTGTATTAATACACTTTTCAGATATATTGAGCAGACTTCCAGGATATGTTTTTCTTTATTTGTGGTAAATCTCAAAGGCTTAATTATTTAAGGTAAACCTTGCAGTGGAGTGGATCACTGTTTTGGCAAAGCTATAATAATTAAACTTTACATTTTTGCTGACCATTTGCAAACACATAATGTAAGTTTTTTCCATACCTTTCTGGACAGCCATTGTCTACCTGAGGTTTTCTAATGCCATGAAAATGAAATATCAGACTCTTTAAACTTCTCTAATCCACTGCAGCAAACATCAAGTTTGCATTCATTTTCTTCAAAGTGGCATTGATGTTGTAGAGTAAAGCAGTGCAGACTTTTAAATTGAATCTGCAAAGAAAATGATGATGTAATCAATGCAACTATCTGTTCTGGAAAATGATAGCTTTGATTTTATTCTGTTAGCTGTACCAACACATGAGGGTTTCAGTGGGGTTTTTAAGCACTGCTGACAAAAAAAAACAAGCAGAAAGAGCTGTGTGTGAAATCTGAAGAGAGAAAAACAACTGTGCAAAATCACAAAAACAAATAAATACTCCAAACCTTTATTACTGTCACTGAAAATTCACCTAAGCTGTTGAGGTTTAAATGTTTTGAAATAAGAAAAATGTGAGGTTAAATTTAAAGTTGATGTCTTGTTTATGATAATCATGAAACAGTCTACTATGGCAATAACAATAGTTACAGTATGTGCACCTAGAGCATTATTCTGGACAGGCTTGGTTCATGCAGGAGAACTGGCCAGAGAATAAATCAGAGTTCATGATTTAAAAGACAATCAGCAAAACCGCCTGTAGGTCTACATAGCAGAACAGACACATGCTGCTGATGACAGCTTATTCTGGCTCTTTACGCTAACGATCATTTCCCACTACATCAGCAAAAACATTTAATACTTAACATAAATATGCAATATCAGTCATCAAACTATAAATAACATGGAGAGAATCCCAACTTGATGAATCGTACTCATCCTAAAGTTATTACACAATGTCTTATGTATATTCAGAGGAGACGGGGGGAGGTTTTTGTGTTTTGTGTGTTTTGTGTGTCTCTCCGCAGACAGGAAGTCGAAGTGTTGGCAGCCACATAATGTCGGTGCTGTCAGTGCAGGATCACAACCGTCATATAAACACTAGGCCCAAATCTGCAAGAGAGGAGTGAGTACAGAGTGGAAAATCATTCAGAGAAAAGTGGTAACAACATATGTTTAATAAATCATAATAGTCTTATTAAGAAGCACAATGTTATTAGGTCAACATACTTTTTTTTTTTGACATGATTTCAGACGTCTCATTTATATATACTAAGGAGGGAAGCCTACAAGGCTTACTGTTTGTTGTACTAACTGAATGACAATAAAAGGATTTTGATTCTGACACAATTAGGACTCTAGATTCATCAGTCAAAGACGGTGACGTGACAAAAATGAACAACAGTCCAGTGGTACAGTACAAACATGCTGCGCGGGGAAACTCCTACTCACCCGTAAAGTGTTGTCCCAGGAGGCTGAGCAGAGAGCTGTGCCATCAGGTGACGTTCTGACTCTACTGACGCGGTTCTCGTGACCAAAGAGGATGGAGGCACGAGTTCCCTTCAAAACGTCCCACACATTGATGGTGTAGTCATTATAACCAGCAAACAGCAGGCGGCCTGGGGATGGGAGAGAAAGCACATAGATGAGGAAGTGAGGAAAATCTGGAATAAAGAGAAGTAGGGACGAAAGAGATTGGTTGAAATCATGAGCCTGCAATGGTCAAAATTGTGAAACACGCCTTTAAGACATGCCTGTTACCATGTTGCCGGGTAACGTCAGAGGTTATTCGCTCACTTGTTTTTCCTCTGTTTAAATGGTGGTTCCTGATAGAAGTGGACATCTATTGAGCCCCTTATTCAACAGGCTCCACAACTCAGGATTAAGGTTTAGGGAATGTGTGGTTTTTGTTGTTCATGCGTGGTGAGGTAGAGTTGTCCAGCTGGACGTGGTCGGGTCAAAGTGTTTGCCTTTCTCATCACTCCCCAAAATTGTCTCTGTTACTTGGTAACTTCTTCACAGAGTGACTAAAAATGTTTTATTCATATAAAATACTAATGTTGTTAACTTTCCCAGATTAGTATATATTCAGTACATCAACAATGAATGTTTGATCAGACAGATGATATATATGTAAATAAATTCATATTTGAGATGAACATGAGGCCCCACTTTCACATTGGAAGTTTGTTTTTTTTTTTAAGCAGTTTTTTAAATGTTATTTCTGAATCTTTTCCAGAATCAACTCAATATGTGTGGAGCACATTTGATATGATAATTCATCTTAATGTGGTTTACACACTCCTTACCACTCAGAGAGAAGTCCACAGTGGAAGCTCCAAATATGATGCTGTCCTTCTGGTAGATGGCTACTTCGCGATCAGCTCGCAGATCATAGAAACGGCACTGAAAATTAAACAGGACACAAAATGTTAATTAGACCAGAGTAATTTTAGTCTGTGAATGAGCTATGATACGCAGCTTCATACTGTATAAAGAGTGTTGGAGTTTCCAGCATCTTAAGTCTTGTTATCACACACAGCGAATGGAAGAGATTTACTTAAGTAAGGAAAAGCTGGGATATCGCTATCTTATTTCTGGTATGTGTTACGCAGCCTACCAGTGTTAATAATCATCTCATTAATATCAAACTGAATCACTGAGATCACTGACTTCACCATGATGCCAACAGCACTACCAGCACTGGCCGTGTAATCAGTGCTACTTCTACAAAGGCACTGAGGATTTCATTTCAACAATCTTGCACAGCACACATATTGGCATAACAAATCACCACAAACACACAAGCACGTCATATGACACAACTCACTGTGGCATCATCAGAAGCAGAAGCAAATGCATCTCCACTGGGATAGTACCTAGACACACATGACAGAGGGTGGCATTAGATATTTTGTGGAAGTGAGCTTCCTACATAAAAGAAACATTATTAATGTTATTGTTAGTTCATCATTTCTGAATAATGATAAATTCTGCTGTGTGAACTGCATCACAGAGCTGAAACATGAGCTTTAATAATGTGAATGATGAAATCTCTACAAAAAGGGCTGACACTGAATTATGCACCTACTGCTTCTGTAAAAGACTTTAATCTCTCTCCTTTAATTTTGCACACTCAATAATCATCCATGAAAAGCGTAAATGTGAACATGTAACAAGAGTACAGCAACTGAGACAGCAGAGTTTTGATAAATATTTTCTTTAAGTATTTTTTTTTTTATAATAACTTACAATCCAAATACTTTTTATTTGGGTATTTGGGAAGTTAGATTCACTTGACAGGAAAAGACTGAAAACATTATCCTGTATGTATATCAACACTTGCTCCACAACATTAAATACAAATTTTATTTTTTTAAGCTCAAACTAGAAGTAGTGGTTTATGGTTGTATCCCTCCATCACACGAACTAGTTTCATTTTACGTCATATAAATTACAAATCAATTGTGTGATATGTTTTCATAACTCTTGAGATAAGGCTAAAAACATGTTTTTTTGCAATCACAGTGACCTTTACCTTTGACCTTTGACATCTAATGAGCTCACCCAGAGAACATTTGTTGAAGACTGAAGAAGAAACATTTGATGAGTCCCCGTGATCTTTCATTCACAAAACCTACATTGTGTTTTGGGTCACTGTGAACTTGACCTTTGACTTTAAATCTCAAAAATTCCCTCAGGCGTTACTGAGATATCACCTACATGATAATGACAGCGAAGTGAACTCACTTTACACAGTTGACGTCAGAGTCGTGGCTCTCAAAAGACTGAATGTTCTGTCCAGAGCGCATGTCCCACACATTTGCCTTTTTATCACTGCCCTGATAACACACACACACACACACAACAGAAATAAAGAACATTATGGTTGTTTTGTTCACATCCATTTTCTTCAGTATTTTCAAAAGCCCATGAAAACCCGACTTCCAAGGAGAATCACGGGGTTCAAGGTTTCCCCTCAATAACCACCACATGCATTACAAAAAAACACACAAAGGCACATGCACAGAGACACACATGCACATATCTGTCTCACTCACCCCAGAGACAAAAGTGTTTCCAGTTTCAGATGGGGCGAGGTCCAGGGACAAGACATCAGCTGTGTGACCATGGAAACTCTGCAGCAGCTGCCCGCTCTCAACATCCCACAAGGCACATGAGCCATCGCCACTGGAGGTCAGAAGCTAAAAGACACATGCACACGGCCAAACACACCCACACATACACACACACCACAAATGTACAACAGTCAACAAAAGAAAAACATAAAGTTTATTTCAACATACGGACAATATGTGTTTCATTTTAGACCAAATGAGGTGAGTATCACCTCATCCTGTAATTTGTCTTCCCTCTAAAAACACAGTAGTCTGATTTATTGCGAGCTGTGGATAAGATCTTGTAAACAAAAACTGGCAGCCTTATGGCACACGAGTCCAAAACCAACAAGGAAGGAGGAAGTTAAATCACAGAGGGACTTTTCACAAAAAGGTGAAAAAAATCTTAATTGGATTTGATATGGCTCTGCTTTTGATCACAGAAATACAGAATATTAAAAAAGTAATTCTAAAAGCTTATTTTTGAAATATTTTAAATAAATGTCCTGTTGATGTTAGAAAGGCACAGTAATATTTAAAATGAGAAACGACACTGTCCTGAACTAAAAATATATGTTATTGTTGGAGTAGAATAATATTTCAAATAAATTTGAAATGTGCAAAATATACAGTTTGAAATGAAATTTCAGTGTCAAGCATGAGATCATTTTGACACCACCAAAGGCCTAAAAACATGGAGGATAAAATTAGGTAGGGATAGCCATTAAATATGCTAATAGTTGTAAATGTATGCTGCACACATATACACTATGTACAACGAAAACCAAAGGTCAGCATCTCCCCACTAGCACTACTTAGCTCTCACTGTGCATCATGTATCCACATACAAATAAGCACACAAAATGCCCAAATGTCAGCGAGTCCTCTGATGAAAACAGATTATGAGCACTTAGAGACACATGCAGACACCAGAGATCCCTGCTGGCTGGTGGATTAGAGAGCTCCTGCTGGATGACCTCAGGCACAAAAACACACCACATCCTGCTTGCACTGAGAGGTAGCTCCAGTTTCAACATGAATGCAATTATTAGTCGAGCACACATACAGACTGAAACATCACTGAGCAGAGCCTTAGCCTCATTAGTCTGATTGTACCATTTATTAAATATTTGCAGGGGTTAATTAACTTACCCCACATGGAGAGATTGATCTTGATATCTTTATGATATCACTCTTACCTGTGATTGTTAGTGCTATTATACATTTTCCATATTCATATCTGGAAGACTATGTGCAGGAATTGCAATTTCAGACACCCCATTTCTTTCCCCATCCCCAGGTGTTAGTTGAATATCTAATCAACCTGCCTCACTCCCATTTGTGGCTGACATCAATTTTCTACACCTGTGCATTATGTGGACACTGTAGGTAAATAATAAAGTAGTAGTAGCCTCTTCTGGTGATGGATGCTAATGTTAGCAACTGTCTAACTTTACCTTAGGTTACAGTTGAGGTAACTAATACTAGCTAGTATGTACACTGTTAATATTAAAATGCATATGTGCCGGAGGCTCAGTAACTGTATGAGCAACGGAGGAAAGTAACGTACAAAAGTAGTGTGGTTCCATGTATTTCTGGTTTATGCTATATCAGTTCTATACTACATTATTAAAATATTTTACTCTCTATTCCTCTACATTTATTTGTCAGCTTTGTTTAAAAATGGTGGACAGAAGAAGGGAGATACTGCAGTCACTGCCATACTTCACTTCACTCACTGACCTGCACTGCAGTGGCTTTCTTTTTGCCCCAGAGAAAAAGTTCACCTCTTTGATTGCCATTGTAGAAACTGCACTCTGCACACGGTTAAATATCTTAAACCTTAAACCCCCCCCACAAATCACATGTCAGAGCAGCGGCAGGTCCTGTTTTCCTAACCTCACCAGCTGTCTGCCAGTGCACTGCTCAAATGTTGCTCTAAGCTGGACACACACAAATGCAGTACACAATCTTAAATGCCCTTTTGGCACATTATAATGTTGTAAATGTGAATTGTTTTATACACCTGTGTGGGAAAGTGAACATGTAGTAAACAACTCCTCAGCCGTGAGTTTGTGCTTGCACAGAGCTTTGTGCTTCAAGGTCTGTTGTAAAGTGTTGTGAGCGTGACAGTGTGCTCGTGTGCATGAATGTGTCTTTGTGTGTGAGATGCAGTATGAGGGAGGACATGTGTCAGAGATAGAAAGAGGCAGACAGGAAGAACAAACATGCATGTGTGTGTCTATGTGTTAAATGTTCTGCCCTCAGGTCAGTGTGCTCCACTCTTTGCTCGATAAAAGCCACTCAGTATCTATTAATACACACAGGATAGAGGACCAAC